>MU226881.1:62602-73744 GCA_018584345.1 Thuja plicata | reverse complement strand
AAGACTTGGGGAGCGATGAGATAGAGGGTAATAGAGGTGAGATACCTAGAGGGGGAGAGAGAGGTGAGATTGGGTTTCAAGGAGGAAGGGGGAGACAGAGGGAGAGATGAGGAAAGAGAAGGAGAGACCTAGGGAGATGAGAGAGAGATAGAGAGAAGTATCAACATAGGAAATACCCTCAACCTTTTTTACCAAAAACCTTATACCATCAATCTTGCATCCTAAAGCCCTATGTGAAGAGGGAGAAGGAGAAATAGAGATATGATAGGAGAGAGAATATGAGGAGAGAGGTAAGGAGGATGAAGAGGGAGGTATAGAGGGAGTGAGAGAACTAGAGAGGGGGTAGATAGAGAGGTGAGAAGCCTAGAGGGGGAGAGAGACATGCGAGACCTAGATGAGGAAAGATAGGGGTCAAATATATGAATAGGGGAAGAGAGAGGCAGTTAATGAGATATAGTTAGAGAGAGAGGGGGTAGAGAAGAGAAGGAGAGTGTTCATAAAAGGGGTGGTGTGGGTAAGTGGAGAGAGAGAGAGAGAGAGAGAGAGAGAGAGAGAGAGAGAGATAATAATAGATAGAAGGAGAGGGAGATAGGTATAGTAGTATGGAGGGAGGGGAAGAATAAAAAGAGAGAGGAAGAAAGGTAGGGAAAGACCTAGCAAGGTGAGAGAGAGAAAGAGAAATAAGAGAGATGGAGGAAATTATACACATAGGAAATACCCTAAAACCTATGTACCCTAAACCTTATACCATCAAACTTGTACAATAAATCATATACCAATATCCCCCACCCTAAACCTTATATCCTACACCCTATTTCCAAAAACTTATCCCTAAACAATTTATACTCACTAACTCCTATACCTTATAGAAGGAGAGTTAATTACCTAGAGAGAGAGAGATAGAGAGAGAGAGTTCACAAAAGTAGGTATTGAGCCCACACAACTCCTTGCAATCCACTTTTTGAGATTCACCAAACAATAGAATCAAACCCTTAGGCTTGTCAAGGTTACCCCTTTTGAGACCTTGTTCCTAAGTTTTCTCCCAACACAAAAAACTTCCCAAATGACCAAATAATTCAATTGAAGGTCTTAGTGAGAAATCTTGATCTCTGACAAGTCCTAAAAGACCAAAATTGAACTCCACCCCATCACTCTCTGGCTCCAACCAAGTTTGCAAACCTAATAGGCCTCTTAGGCTTGGCTTACAAGGACAATACAAAGAAATGGGGTCATGGAATGAATATAACCTTCTGGAAAGGTTTCCCTACCTCCAACTAAGGTTTCTCAACCTTTAATTTTCTTCCTACAACTTCACACCTAGAAATACACACATTTCCATTCATTTTCTAGACTAAACCCAATCTAGTTTAGATTAGGGCTTGATGGTAGGCCTAACAAACCTACTCATCTGACCCCAATTTTTTGGAATACAAACATACACTTTCCTAACTTTCATTTCACCAAAGTTCACGAGAATTAATTGGTCCAAATACAAGTTAGGGCTCTATTTGTGAGACAACCCTGAAAATGGAGGGTTTCAAACAAAGTCTGTCAGAAAATTTAATAACTGCTACCTCACTTCGAATTAAAAGGTTAGACCAGTTGCATATGAAAGGTAATTCAAGAACCTTAATTATAAAATCTATTTTTCATCCAAGTGTTACTCTATGTTCATGTACAGTGCGGATAGAATGCCATAAATGCTCAAAATCAGACTTGTTTATTGTTCTGTAACCATCAAAATTTCATCCAACATCAATATCAATCTGAGAAGGATTATGAGAAACAAAAATACCAATCTCAATTATCCTAACTACCTGAGAGTTTGTTTTGACCGTTGGTGATCACATTTGTAGAGTGTAATCCCCATTTGAAAAGTTGCAATTGCAACTTTTAATAGTTGCATGACAACATGGTAGCACTTTTGACAAAAGTGACCATAAGAGAAAACCAAACAACATAAGAAAACTCCTAAGGACTTAAGAGACCCAAAAACACCAAATAAAAGATAAGAATCTATGCTAGACCCCTTGGGTCACATCCAAGCCCAATGACTTAAGAAATCCTTAAGGTTTATATTGCACCTCAAAGACTCTTAGTCTTACAAAATAGGCTTCAAGATTACATTATTTTGACCCTAAGGATCCAACTTGGTGTAGGGGAACCTAGAGCCTAGGGGTCACCATGAATCCCTAATGGAGATCCAAAATGAATTGAAGACAAAGGAGACCTAAAAGGCCATTTAATGATGTAACATGGCTATTCAAGCCATTTGAATGTAATTGAGTAGTCAAAATGATAATATGGATGTAATTGCCAAAGTGGGCAAATAATAGCCTATAAGGGCTAATTGTGGGATTGAGGGGTGTATTAAGAGTTTTAATAGTTTTAAATCCTTTTAATATTCATGTGTAAGTGTTTAAAATAATTAAGATATGTAGTTGTCAACTTGACAACATTTTACAACTTTTTGTAATTGTCACAAAAGGAGGATAGTCGGTTTCTAACCAACCCTATTCAGTTTGTGAGAAGTTATTGAAGTAGTTGGTTGGTTTTTGGGGTCAAAATGAGGCCTATTTATATTTTAATGTTCATAGGAAAGTTAGAGTGGTCGAAGAGATAAAGGATTGTAAAGTTTTGAATCAATGAAATGTTGTTTTCACTGTATTTTTTCTGATTTTTCTCTGCAACTGTCCTATTGTTTCATGCGTTCAATGGTTTTAAATGTATATTTTTATTAAATTTATGATTTGTTACTATAGATGCGTGAATTAAATCCATTTTGGATTTTGAATGGTCTCATTTAGTTAAGATTTGCAAAAGTTGTCCACATTTTAGTGAAAGTTGTCCATTTTGGCTTTTGAATGGTCTCATTTGGATACAGAAATTAAATGCACATGTTAGCCAAAAGATCCAACATCCAAAAACCAACTTGGTGAGAAAGACTACAAAGAATAGCGACCAACTGGTGAAACCACTGAGCAGTAAAGAATAACCACTAAGACCCATCGGTGAAGCTAGGCAAGATAAGTAACTGAGCTTGAGCGGTGAACCAACAAACCTTCAACCGACCAAACAAAAGCAGTTACCAAACACTTTACCAACCAGTATCCAACAAGCTACCAAACCAAAACACATATTTTTGGTTGATACAGGATTGCCACGAACCCAAGATTCTCCTGCATTAGACACCCATGGTTGAAAGAATGATTCTTTGAATCATGAGTCAAGTACAACCTGAAATGAATCCAACTTAGATCGAGAAATACTAGATGAGTCCTCAATCGGTCTATTCTTCCACTTTACCAGATATTCCATATAACCCTTTCCTCTTGTACTTCTCCCAATTCTCGATACTGTCACTTCTTCATCAAATTCATGATACTCATACAAGTCTAAAATGTTGAATATAATTTATATATCCATGTCGTCAGGAAATTCTACTTCATAAGCATTCCACTATCAAACTTTCTCAATATCTTGCAAGGACCAAATTTCTTCATCTTCAATTTACTATGTTCCAATAGGAAATTTGCCTTTCTTCAAATGAACTGTAACTATATCACCAACTTCAAAAGTCTTATGTATTCTTGATCTATCTGCACTATCCTTGTATTTCTTATTACTCTGCTCCAACTTAGGTTTCACTTCCTCATGCAATGTCTTCATAAACTCAACAAATATTTCTCCTTCATCACTCCTCTTTTCTTCTCCAGCAATATCTCTCAAGTCTGATATACCTCTTGGTTGTGTGCCATGACCAATCTCAAAAGGTGTCTTTCCAGTACTTCTATTTACTGAACTATTATATGAAAAATCTACTTGTGCTAACATCAAATCCCAATTACTCAGTGTGTCTCCAACTACGCATCTCAACAAGTTACCCAAACTTCGGTTCACAACCTCTGTTTGTCCATCAATCTGTGGATGAAATCTATAGAACTATACTTCAACTCAGTGTCCAACTTCTTCCAAAGTGTTTTCCAAAAATAGACACAAACTTACTATCTCATTCAAAGATGATACTCCTCGATAATCCATGCAATCTAACAATCTCCTTAAAGAAAAGGTCTGCTATATGTACTGCATCTGATTTTTTCCTGCATGGTATGAAATGTGTCATCTTAGAAAATCTATCCACAACCACAAATTTGGAATCATTACCTCTTGTTTTCCTTGGTAAGCCAAGAACAAAATCCATGCTAATATCACTCCAACGTTTCTCAGGAAAAGAAATGGGTGTATACAAACCAATATTCTGACTTACTCCTTTTGCAACTTGAAAAACTCCACAACTTTTCACAAATTTATGAACATCCTTATAAAAATGAGGCCAAAAATACCTTTCCTTAAGTAAACTCAATGTCTTATCAATTCCAAATTGTCTAGCCAAACCAATAGTATGTTTTTCCTTGATCAAATTAGTTCTCATTGATCCTCTCAGTATACATAACTGAATACCTTTGAACAAAATATAAGCTTGAATGAAATAGTGTTCATACTTACTCGGTTGATTTAGAATAGGTGCTCTGTAGATTCTCCATGATTCAGAAAAATCAAGGTCATTTTCATACAAATGCTTCATAACATCAAAACCAAGAACCGCAATTCTCATTTCAGTCAACAAAGATCTTCTTCTACTCAATGAACCAAAAAATCGGTTAGACACTCCACTCTTATACTTGATCACAAATGTGAAAATATGCAAATAATCTGCCCATTTCATATGTCTTTGATTCAACTTATTCTAACTACCCAAATATTGTAAAGCCGTATGATCAATACATAACACAAATTCACTTGGCATCAAATAATGTCTCCGTTTCTTCAAAGCTTGAACAATAGCATAGAATTCCTAATCATAGACAAAATATTATACCACCTGAGACAGGGAGGGATGGAAAACCAGGACCAAAGGCACTCCAAGCTACCCAAACCAGCTTGCAAAACAACAACACAGAAGAAACAACACAGAAATTGAGAGAAGGAATACAGATCATTCAACTTTTCACTAAAGAAAGCAACAAGTTTACCTTCTTGACTCAACACAATTCCTATTGCACTTCCACTTGCATCACATTCAACTTGAAATACCTTATTGAAATTAGGTAAGGCTAATATAGGCAATTCAACAACCTTCTACTTCAAAATCTCAAAACTTTTATCAGCTCCATGTGTCCATTTGAATTCTCTTTTATCTCCTCTCATTGTCTCAGTCATAGCATTGCAAACTGAACTGAAATTTTTGATAAACTTTCGGTAAAAACCTGCCAATCCATGAAATGATCTTACCTCACTGAAATTATCAGGTGTAGGCCAACTAAGTATAGCTTCAACTTTCTCAGGATCCATCTTCAATCCATCAACTGAAATCACAAAACCTAAATACACGAGCTCTTCTTTCATGAAGGAGTACTTTTTCAAATTTATCAACAACTTTTCCTCTTTCAATCTCTGTAACACTTGTCTTATATGCATCAAATTCTCTTCTCTAGTCTTACTAAACATAAGAATATCATCCAAGTACACAATCACACATTTATTCAAGAATTTCTTCAAAACCTCATTCATCAACCTCATAAATGTACTTGGTGCATGATTTTAACCAAAGAGCATAACCAACCACTCATATAAACCTTCTTTTGTCTTGAAAGCAGTCTTCCATTCATCACCTTCTTTGATTATGATCTAATGATATCCACTCTTCAAATCAATTTTGGTAAAATATTTTTCTCCACTCAAATAATCCATTATACCATCCACCCTTGATATAGGAAATCAATACTTAACTATTATCTTGTTAATAGATCTTGAATCAGTGCACATTCATCATTATCCATTATTCTTAGGTGCTAACACAGCTGGTACTGCACATGGACTCAAACTTTCTCTGATCAAACCCTTGTTCAGTAACTCCTGAACTTGTCGGTTGAGTTCCTCATTCTCGGTCGGTGTCAATCAGTGTGGTGCCTTGTTTGGAAAACTAGCTCTAGGAATCAGATCCATACAATGACTAATATCTCTCATCGGTGGCAAACCATTAGGTACATTATATGAAATGATCTCCTTGTACTCGGTGAGCAATTTATCAACTTCTTCAGGAACTTTATCTTCTGTGTTCTTACTTGATTTGTTAGGAATCAAAGAAAAATACATATAATTCATTTTTAAATCCTTAACAAATTGTCTACCTTCCATCAGACAAAATTTCACAGATGTACATATCTCACCAACATATTCTTCAACCAAAGGTAATAGGATTTGCTTCTTACCATCAACCCAAATAGTATATTTTTTCACTCTTCCATCATGTATAGCATGTATATCATATTTCCAAGGTCTCCCCAATAAAATATGACAACAATCCATTGGCATAATATCAGTCAACACCTTATCGTAATACTTTCCAATTTTTAGATTCACAAAACATTGTTCACTCACCATTAATGTATGCTCATCCTTGATCCATGAAATCTGATAGGGCTTCGGGTGCTTCATTCTTTCCAACTGCAACTTTGTGACCATCTCCTCTGATGCTAGATTCTCAGAGCTTCCACTATCAATAATTACCTTCCAAACTTTATTTGCAACTCTGCATTTTGTCTTGAACACAATTTTCCTTACAAGATCTTTCTTATTATTCTCACTCCATAATATTCTTCTGACCATTAGGTTTCCTTCCTTCTCAGGTTCATTCGGTGAGTCTTCTTGCACCAAAGCATTTATTCTACTACCAAATTTCTTGCTTGCATGTGTACACTCAAAATATCTATGTACTTCTTCACCACAATTGTAACAAGTTCCTTGGAGCCTTCTTCTGCTATATCCACCTCGAGAGTAGTTTCCTCTTCCTCGGAATGAGCTTCCACCGTTCCAATCGGTCTTGCCTTTGTCTTGATTTTTCTAGTCCTGATCAAATCTACTATTTTCACCATAAGATCCACTTCTTCCTCTAGGGAATCTACCTCCTCCACCTCTTTGCCTTTGTTCATATCTTTTGTTCAATTTCTCCTCAAATTTTAGGGAAAATTAATATGCCTCTTCAATACTCTCCATCTTTACCAAGATAATCTCATCTTGCATATAACTTATTAATCCATTCAGATATATTTCTATTCTTTCCACCTCATCTTCAACATGCCCAGATCTGATGTCTAATATGCAAAATTCCTTGGTGTAATCTTTTACCGAGCTATCTTTTTGCTTCAAACTTTGCATTCTCCTAACTAGGTTAATCTGGTAATCACAAGGTAGAGAATTTCCTTTCAACTTGTTTATCATCTTATCCCATACCTTGATCTTGTCTTTACCCTTCTTCTTCCAATCCAATTGCACATGCTCCCACCACAAGGATGCATGAACTTTTAACTTTGTACTTGCAATATTTATCTTTTTCTCCTCTGATACATTCTCAAACTCAAAGTATTTCTCGATCTCGGTTATCTAGTCTATCAACTCATCCAAATCCAACTTTCCACTATACTCAGGAGGATTAAACCGAGGTATGGAATTCAAACTGGTCAATGCTTGCAGGAATATCTCTTCTTCCTGAATCCATCACAGGTGTAGGTGAGACTTCTCCTTGCACTTCTTCAACTTCATCATCGCTAACATCCTCAAGATGTCTTCCTCAACATTGGGTTGTCTCATCAGATTCCAATCTTGCAGTAATCTATCTTAGCATACCAGCTAGACCTGGAACTGCATTTCCTCTCCCACGAACCATCTTGAAACCCTCTACAATTGTAGGTCAGATCGCAATCTGCTACCCTACAAAAAATATCACTAGGGTTCACAAGAAGGAACCTCAGATCTCACCTTCACTTTGATACCACCTGACGCAAGGTGGGATGGAAAACCAGGCCCAAAGGCACTCCCAGCTACCCAAAACAGCTTGGAGAAAAACAAGACGAAAGAAACAACATAGAAATGGAGAGCATGGATATAGATCATTCATATTATGTCATCAAACATCATACATGTCGGGCTATAAGGCCTTCCTAGTTACGACCATATACATTTAGATCTTTACAAAATAATCTTCATACTTGCAAGGTCACAGACCTGCAATCCAAATATTCTAACTCTTAATCTTTCTACAAGAATTCCGCTATAATCTATGAACAAAAAACTAATATATACAAGAGTCCACCAAAGAGGTCGGCACCAAAGATCCTAAAGGTCCAACATAGGAAACAACAAAGACCCATATTTAGGTCCACACACATCCCAAAGAGAGACCCCAACATTTATTAGGCTACAGAAATTAAATGCATGTGTCAACCAGAAGATCCAACATCCAAAAAAACAACTCAGTGAGAAAGACTACTAAGTACAAATACAAATCAGTGAAACCACCAAGTAGTCAAGAAAAACCACCGAGACCCCGTCAGTGAAGCAAGCCAAGATAAGTAACTGAGCCCGAGCAGCGAACCAACAAACCTTCAACCGACCAAACAAAAGCAGTTACCAAGCACTTTATTGAGCATCCTCCAACAAGCTACCAAACCAAAAAAATATATTTTTGGTTGATGTAGGATTGTCAAGAACCCAAGATGCTCCTGCATCAACAACAAAAAAAAGCTGCAAAAAATGCTTCTTTTTTGCATTTGACACATGCCAAATAGATTACATTGGAAAATACCAAGCCTTTTTCTTGGATTTTCCTTGGGCATCCAGCCCAAAGGCTTGGATGACCATTTTAGGCCTGAGATGTGTTTTTTTGAATATATGAAAAATTTTCTCATGTTTTTGGTCATGCTCTCCATTAGGTTTACACGTGTATCAATGTAAATAAAAAAACCATTATACAATGTTGTTAAGCTCTCTTTTAGCTATCTAATCACATAATAAATTTTTTTTCAGATTTTGATTATGTTTAGATTTTAATCTCTAATTTCTTTTGTTAGAGTGCCTATTTTTGTCAAAAAGCAACATGTGGTATTTTGGGCATAGATTTTGGCTTGTTCATTGAATTTTGAAAAAAAATTATATTCTTAGAAACTAGACTCCATTTTACACACCTGTAAAAAAATAAACTTTAATTTTTGTTTAATTTTCAAAAAAATTACGGGGGAGCATGCTCTAATTTTTTATTTTTCATAATGTGTCCACTTCAAAAATTAGTAAAAGTCATATATTCATAAAAAAATAGCCAAAAAATCTTGGATAAACTAGATAGTGTTAGCTAACCTCTCACTATAGCGATTTAAAAAAATTTTAAAAAAAAAGAGTTGACATTTTAAGGGGAGCACACCAGATGTTATGTTATTTTTTTCCAAAAAAATAGACCTCTTTGTGTGCTCTCCCTTTTTGAGGCCCTTAATCTCCACCATTTTCAAAATAAATTTGTATTTTAGAAACGAGATTCAGAGCACTTGAACTCTTGTTCTTATTGCATCTTTGAATTTTGAGCATAAATATCTTGATTTTCTTGTCAAAGTTTAGAGTTTTCACATTTCAGAAGAAAAAAAGTGGCCTCTTAAGACTCCTTTTTGGTCCCCCATCTTGGTGCACTTACCCCAATGTATTAAAAAATGATAAAAAAATTCACCACCTTATACAATAATCCTGTCAAGAAGGTTGACTTGAGAAGACTAGGGTGGTAAAAAGCTTTCAATGTAAGAGATGAATATCCAAAAAATTCACATATCAACATATGTGGCAGTATACATTATTAATTGTCATATTAAAAAATCCATAATTTTTACATGTCGCTAAAGCTTGTGAGATCTAGAGGAGGGGAAGCTTGAAGAGACTCCACATTTACATGAAGTATGCGGCTAAAGAGAGGGTGGAGGGAAATAAAATGATCAATAGCATCATCCAACATCTTGGAGTCAAAACTTCTAACGGATGCAATCAATGGAAAGAAACATAAAATTAAATAAATTATTTGGCAAAAGAAACTAAGAATTTAGAAAATAATTAGCAGATCTATGAAAAATAAAAAGGGAACTCTAAATGGTCATCTCCTTCTTCAATATTTCTAAAAAGAATGATTGAGAGGTTTTCCCAAGCAACAAGCATAGTGCCTAGGTGATACACGTTTAAGTGGCAAGTTTCCTAGGCAACCTTCCTTTGTGAAAGAGATGGTTTTTGGATACAACTTAGAAAGCCCCCAATAGACCCAAAAATAATTACAATTAAAAAAATAGTAAAATAAAACAAAGAAAATAATGTAAACCTATAAGCTAGTCATTTCAAGTGAAAACTTACAATTTTTAACAAACATTTTCAAGCAAAACAAGAAAAAAGTAAGGCTAGGTTTTGGATGGGTGTTTTTCTCATTTATTAGTTCCTGCCTACGGCAGGTAAACTATTGCAATCGTTTAGTCTTAAAATGCAATTAGTTTGACCAATAAGATTTGAGAATTTCTAAGTTCTTTTGTATATTATAAGATTTCTAATTTTGAACATATTTTTCAAATTAAATAAATACTATTTATTTGAATTTCTATTGACTGTAACAATAAAAAGGCAATGAAAAAAATCAATTTTGAAACCCAAATTACAAGAAAAATAAAACAATCATCGTTTTCTCATTTTCGCAAATCTTCTTGTCCTCCTCTTTTTCTTGAAGCTTCATCTCAGAAAATTATTAGCAGAAATGAGGTGTCATTCAGCTGCGACAATCTTAACCTCATCGACAACATTAGAGAATGTCTTTGTTCAAAAGGCTTTTCTACAGAAAGACGCCGGACGGGCTCTTTGAGATTTCCGAGCGCGTTTACGGTTAGTTTCCCGATCACTGCATTTTTTTCAATTCAATTGTGATCTTATTTCTATGGGCAGGTTGAATTTATCACTGAAAAAAATGCAACAAAGTAATTGAAATCATGAAATTTTCTGTCTTTGTATTCTGGAAAACCACCATTATTTTCCACCATATTTGGGGTTCTGTAAAAGACGCGAATTCATTTCCTTTAAGGTTTTAGACTCTAAGAGTAAACGACAAACTTGAATGATACGCTATACTTCTTCTATTCGCTGTTTTGATTTTGTATTTGGTGTTGAAGAAGTTCAATTTTGGGCCGTGCAGTGTTCGACTCGTGCTTCTCAACAGAGATTACGGACGAGCGGGCTTATAAGGTGTACTTGGCAAACATTGTTACACAGTTACATGACCAATTTAGGGATTCT
>MU226881.1:36982-55532 GCA_018584345.1 Thuja plicata | reverse complement strand
TTTGTCAGATGTCTTCTTCAAACTACATTTAAGAAGGCTTGTATGCTTTAAAAAAGAATGTTGAAGCCAAGGCAACACAAGTGTGCTGCATGCAAATTGTGCAAGCATTTAGCAGGCCGCGTACACAACTCCCAACAATAGGTGGCATGTTATTCAATTAAAAAACAGAGTATTGACACGGTAATGTTTTCTTGAGTAGAGCTGGAACTCATTTGTCTCTCAAATAATTGTCTAACCTGTGACAAAAAATAACCTACTAAGAAAGACTTGACCAGGACTGAATATGACAACAATGCCACCATCATTTCACCAGTTTAACATTTTGTGCTTTTCTGGAAAAAGATGAATAGTCAATTTGTAAAATTGAATTAATCAAATATTCTAGGAGATACAAAACAAACTCCACGTCAGCGATGATCATGCCGTTTGTTTTTTCTGCAAGAGAGGATTTATTTTTATGCATGCGAGATCAAGAAGTCTCTCCAGAGCCTATCAGAAGAAAACTAAGATGTCCAAGGTAGGCAACTAGGCATCCATGTTTACTTTTAGTGCATTTTTGTATTAGTGTTTTGTTCCGGATTGTGACATTAATTCTGTTAGGAATAATGCTTTTGGATTTGAATGTGTTGGTTTTTTGCATTATGTTTCGGGTCCTCCTTTGTGATTTTCTTATCATAATAGATTCCTTGTGATTTTCTTATGATGATAGATTACCGCAAGAGAACGGAAACACACATTAAATCTAAAAGCATTATTCATAATTCAAGCAGCGTGCAACATGAATTTAAATGTACTTTTAATAGAACAATAGTAAATATTTGAACTTGTCTAGTGATATTCAAATTAATCAAGAAGAGTACAAATCATTATGTTGTACAAATGGTTCTGTTGTGATGTTATCCATTGTAATTTTATATTATGAGCGCAGCAAAACAAGCAACTCCTACTTTTGGGCTTATACTATGATTCATTTTCCATTATAGTTCATAAATTCACTTCTATAGTGTTCCATGCTATATATTTGTTAATCGAATTTTTATTATTATTTTGACCAAAAAAACTTTGCAGTTTATCTTTAATTTAAAAAAAAAAAACTTAAAATTTACCTTTTACTCATTTTAAATGATTTAAAAAAATTATGTATATTTTTAATTTTTAATATATTTCATTTCACTTTTACTTTCTTAGTTTTGCTTGTAAAAATAATAATATATACTAAAAATTATTTTTATGTAGCTTTTTTTTATTTTTTATTTTTTAATTGAAGAAAATTTTAATTTGTAATTAATTACTTAATTGTTTGTTTTCTAATTTGATTGTATAGTAATATAAGAGTTAAAATTTTAGCATTAAGATTTTTAATACAGTTTAGTTTTATTTTTTAATATTTTTTTTAAAATAAATTCAATTTTCTATCTTCTAATTTTAAAAAAAGTTGAATTCACCTATGTTTTGAGATTCGAAGCTTTAATTATTTTAGTTTAAAGTGAAATTTTATAAATTGGCAATGCCTTCAATCTACTAATTTTATTACTTCAATCTACTAATTTTATCCAATCTTATTGGCATCTTGTTATACATTGGTATCCATGAATTCCAAGAAGCATCCATAATCGTGATCTCCTTATCATGAACATTTCACTTACTTCTCATTTGAATAGTAATTTCATCCTTGTTAATTTTCGAGCACTTTTCTTTTTTCTTTTTTTAATCTCTTACATCTTCTCTTCCCCTTTGGTACAAGTAGAAATGAACTTCATTTTTCTCCTTTTCACTTTTATAGGGTAGGATTTTTATCTTTTGTTTTATTTTATTTTTCTCTATTACAAGTCATTTAGAAAAAATGACACAATGCATGCAAAATTTATATCAATGATAGATCTTTAGTCCCCATTTCTCTCTTACTTTTATTATGTCATATACCAATAAAAGCATGATTTGGTTCAAAGATAATTTATACCAATGATAGATTCTCTAGTTCTCATTTCTCTCTTACTTAAATTATTATTTCATATACCAATAAAAGCATGATTTGGTTCATTATTATCTTTGATTTGACAAGTAATAATGTGTGGTAGGGGAAAACAACATAGCATTATCTCTTAACTACACATTTAAGGCAAGTCCTCTCATTTTTTTCATTTTTATTTTAAAACTATCATGTTATATGCCTAAAAAATGATTAATTTTGTAGGTATAGATGTGATACAACAATGAAGATAAGTACAAGAAAATGTAATTTTCATAAATTCCAATTTTTAGGAAGAGTTAGTTCCTATTATGTAGAATACTATACTCAAGGGGAAATATGTAATTACTCAAAATTGTACAATTCAACATACTAGTTTGATGATGATTTGGTATTCCAAATAATGAACCATTTGGTGTGAATTAGAAATTCTCTTAGCATTTTTTAAACTTTTTGATAGTTCCCTTTTCCTTCTTAGCTCCACATCCATCTCATTTATCCTTCAAATTGAGTTATGGGTACTTATGGAACACCAGACACCTTTTTATAGAACTTTAATTGAAGGACTTCATAAGGAGACGAATATATGGTTGTTTAAATCACCTATCTTAAGTTGTACCATTTATTAACCAACTTGCTCTAGAAAATGGGATGACCTTAATCCTAAAAAGGGGTAGTCTTATTATATTTTCTAGACATATAATTACATTAGTTCTATCTATTTATGACTTTTTTTTGTTCATTGTAAGATTTCATTGTATTCTTGACTAATCAATCTCTTCCATTGATTGATTCTCTTTTTCCTATTGACTCGTAGCTCTTCAATTATCAATTAATTATCTATCTAGTCTTCTTCACTCACTTCCCCATGACCAAGAATCTTCAACCATATAAATATGACCCTTTCATTTGACATATAGATAGGTTTTTTGTCAGTACTTTGTCACAATTCTTTTGAGAATCTTTAAAATCCATATTCCCATGTTTCTAGAACAAGGATGGTGAATCACTATATATAATCAATTCATTTGCATTGTACCCTTCATCTATAGCATTTTTATTCAAGTAGTGTAGGGATTTGTGAGATTTATTCATTGTCTATTGAAGATGCAAATCTTCTTATATCTTCCAAGTAATCTCCAACTCCTAGATTTATAGCTTCCTCATCCTCATTGTCATTAATAAGAGGTTCTAATTTTTTCAAAGGAGGATCCATAAGAAGTTGTGCTCTTTTAGAACACAAGACACCAATGACAACACTAAAATATTTTATGAAACTAAGCATGATAGTACAAGTTTTTAATTTAAATTTGAAAGCTTGATAAGAGTGATTAGAAAATTCAAACTTTCCTCATAATAGTAACCTTGTACTACCATTTCTTGACTAAAGTAAGAATATTTATTTATTTATTAGGATATATCAATCTTTTTCTTAGCTTATGTATATAATTTTTCTTTCTTTCTCTTGCAAAAACCCCTAATCACAACATAAGATGTGCATTAAGTTGAACCCTCAATTCTGACACAAGGTACTTTAAACAATTCTTTGTATTCAAAAGTAAAGTTTAAAAATGAGACATCCCAACATTATCACCAAAATTGAAAACTCCTAAATTATCTTTGGATCATTTGGTTTATTTAAAATATGTATAATAGAATAGTTCTTATTTGTTTTGAATGAAGAAACACCTTATGGAGACAACATAATAGTACTGATATCTAATTAGGAGTCCTCGTCTAGATGTGATTATTTCCATTTAGGACTCTTATAGTTGTATTTCCTTTAAAAGTGACCTTGTTCTCGCACTTGTGTATCTATCTTATAATCCACCCTTACTCTTGTATCCCTTGCATTATGTGGATCATCTCATTCATTGCATTATATTTTTTTTTTATCTATTCGATACAGTTGATATATTTGTACAAGTAGCAATCTATTTTCTAAAGCTATTATAACATGTTTCACTCACCTAGATCTTAGATCCAGAGTGTTCAATTGTTTACATCCTAGGTGAATCTTATAGTATATATAACTTTTTGTCTATAAGTTAATTATGATGGAAAAATATTACATAAAATAGGTTGTCGTATTTTATCTTATAGATTATATATCTATCTCATTTAGAGATTAATTTTCAATTGTTGTGTAAAATACATTAAAGTGTTTGAGAGGAAAATCAGAAGTTTAAATAGCATTATTTAAAAATATTATTTTTATCCTTATGAGAATGAAACATTAAGTCTAATAGTTTTAAGATAGATCAACTACTTATCATATAATATTTTACACTATGAAAACATACCTCATATTGCAATTTTAAGGTGTTTTTTATTTTTTATACTTAGGATATCCATTCATTTAAACTATCTCAAATCCACTTGTTACAACAAAAAACACTTATAAGTTCAATTGAAAATCTCACACACATCCATATTTTTATACCTAATGTCCCAAATTATTACCAATTAAAATATAAAATAGTTAATTAAAAGACCACATTTATTATAATACCTCTTAATCATTTGATTATGTACACGGATGTTGTTTCTAGCAATAAACTTTGAATTTTCAATTATAATTAGTAAATTTTCATCTACTAAAACATTAGCAATAGGATATTTTGAAGAGATAAAGATTCATAACTATTTATTCACATTATTGAAATGAATTAACTTGGAAACAACTATTAAAAGTGAATATCTAAGGTTTGTACAATATATTAAATTTACAACATAGCACTTAAACTAGTAAGAGAGTGACAACGGATTTGGATGGGCAAGCCATTCATTGGTGCAGGCATTGGATCAAGACTCACCTTCTCATTCACATCTACTAAATCCCACTCAAAGTTATTTACAATGTTGTGAATAAGCACAAGTATTACCATGCGTGCAAATTCATTCCCTGGGCACATTCTTGGCCCACCTCCAAATGGAACAAATGTGTAAGGAGGAGGTCCATTTCCCTCGAACCTTGATGGATCAAACCTTTCAGGATCCTCAAAATATTCTGCACTCTTATGAGTAGAATTCATCGACCATAGAACCTGCACCTCATTAAAGATATAAAATATTTTAATAATAATAAACTTGCTGAAAAATAAACTTAAACAACAAAGATGTTTCAAATAAAATGTTCCCCCATACAAACAATTTATACATTGATCATAATGTCTCTCATGAAATTCTAAATTGCAAGGATAACCATACTAATTTCATAGTTCTCAATAATCAAACAAGTTTTATCAGACCAAACAACGTTAACATAAATAAATGTTAAATAAAAATTAACATGGTATAATTTAAAAAAAAAAAAATTGACGCTTTGGAACTATAGTTTTGGCATAAACAATACACTATAATCTTTTGACTTGCTTATGTGGCTCATCTACACTGACATTAATAAATGGGCTTTTCTAAAGAAGCTAGTGTAACTTTAGATAAGCCACCTAAATAAAAATTTCCCCACATTAACAATTATTACATTGACCACAATTACACTCACTGGAATCCTAAACACAAGGATAATAAAATGTTCCCCATATAATTGACCATAATAACACTCATTGAAATCTTAAACACTCGGGATAGTAAAATGTTCCTATATAAACAATTTACACATTAACCACAATGACGCTCATTGTAGTCCTAAACACTAAGGATAATAAAATGTTCCCCATATAAAAAATTTATACATTGACAACAATGACACTCATTAAAATCCTAAATAGTAAGGATGACTAGACTAATCTGATAGCTCTCAATAATCAAGCATTTTTTGTCTAATAAAAAATCTTTAACATCAAATAAATGTTAAATATAAATTAAAATGTTGGTATAATTTACCTAGGATTTTCAAAGCTCAAAAAGTGTAGGTTTGACTTAGACAACACATTTTAAGCTTTTGCCTTGCTTACATGGCTCATCTAGAATCACACTAATAGGTGGACCCTATTGGAAAAGCTAGCATAATTTTAGATGAGCAACCTAAACAAGTCAAAGTTTAGAATGTGATGTTTAAACCTAACTAAGCTAGAAGGCGTATACCTTCCATCCTTTAGAAACGATGAAGCGAGTGTCATTTCAAAGGAACCACCTAAACCGTTAGGCTGAAACAACACACTATAAGTTTTGAATTGGTTAGGTGGCTCATTTGAAATTGCAGTAATAGGTGGGCCCTAATGAAGAAGCTAGTGTAATTTTAGATGAACTACCTACAAAAGTCAAAGTTTAGAACGTGGTGTTTAAACGAAACCACCTAAACAAGTCAATGCTTAAATAGTTGTGTTTAAGCCCAATTATTTTATAGAATTCGCGAAACTTGAGAGACATATACCTTCCATCCTTTGGGGATGATGAAACCACCATAGGAAATGTCTACAAGGGCCTTGCGCCATACGTCTTCCGAGGGAGGAATAATTCTAAGTGTCTCTTGAGCAGCTCTCCATGTATACTTCATTTTCTGAAGATCACTCCATTGCAACTGCTTTT
Source organism: Thuja plicata (assembly GCA_018584345.1). Classification (NCBI taxonomy): domain Eukaryota; kingdom Viridiplantae; phylum Streptophyta; class Pinopsida; order Cupressales; family Cupressaceae; genus Thuja; species Thuja plicata. The sequence continues at coordinate 49,072 of MU226881.1, read as the reverse complement.
CTCCCTTCGCTCGAGCAATACCCACTTGTTCTGCACCATTTTCTCACCTCGATAAAAATTACAAGCAAGAACAAAAATAAAAAACAAATATCTAAAAGGAATTTGTTTTATACAGAAGGACATTTGATTTAATGTCAAAAGGGGATTTGTTTTATACGAAAGGACATTTAATTTAATGTCAAAAGTCTATGTTATGGACACCTAGATGGTCTTAAGTTCAAATCTTCTAGAGTACTACTAAAAAACAACTTCCTTCATAACCATACCTCGAAGGACTTCAAGGTAGCAATCCCGATTGAGAGCCAGAAACTTCAACAGCATCGTCACAGTTATAACACTAGTATCATGCCCGGCTATCAAAAGCGCCATAATGTTATCCTTCACATCACCTTCCACCATTATATTCCCACCTGCGTCTCTGTTACAAAGCAAGAAAGACAAAAGATCCTGGTCCGATGAAGCCGAACCACTTTCCAGATCCTTCCTTCTCTTCTCAATCAAAATCTGAAGAATCCGGCGGATCTGCTGGCTGCCAACGATGGCTTTCCGGTACAGAGTCCCCGGCAAATCAATCGGAATCTTCAGCATTCCGGTGAGCAAGTCCAGAAAATGGGTATAAAGCTCGTCCTGCAGTGCTCCTTCCTCAAGGCTGACAAAGAGAACGCAAGCAATGGAAAACAAGCAACGCTTGATGAGAGGAAATGCTTTGATTTGTTGATTTCCGATCCAGTCCCGCCTCAGATGCTCATTCGCGATGGAGTCAACTGTGCCCATGAATTTTTGCAGGGCCTCGGGCTTCAAAAATGGGAGCAACGTTGCCCTCACCTCTTTTGCCTCATCCCCTTAAAAGCAAATACAGAAGTGAAACATGGTTAAAGTTTTCTATTGATTCAACAAATTTCAAATGATCAAAGGATCTCAGTTATAAAATTGAAACATACGGAAAATTTTCTATTGAATCAAGAGATTGTTCAACTTCAAACGATCAAGATCAGACCAATTGATGAGTTAGTATATTAAAAATCTGAAATATATCCGAAACTTTAAAACTTGTGCCTCAAAACTTAGAATTTTGAGAAAAGAAATCTAGAAGCATAAGAAATACTAAATGGTGAAAGAAACCTGCTTTGCCAAAGAGGGAGTTTCCGAAGAGAGTGATAATGGAAGAGGGCCAGGTGCTTTGGACGAGTTTATTCTCGTTGGTATAGAGAAATCGGACGCCCGCAGAGCCATGGAGGATGGCCGCAGGAGATCCCAGCAAATGGGTCTTGCAGATCTCATTTCCGTAGCGTTTTCTTCTGTCGTCGTAGAAATCAACACCCCTGTTGGCCCTCCGTAAGGCTGCGTATTGCAGGGTTTCACCCAGTACCGGCCAGCCCATGGTTCCCGGGGGAAGATGGGTTTTACTGCCCTGGGAGAACTTCTTTAGGAGGAGAATAAGAGTTGCTAGCAGGAGGAGAACTATGGTTATGGCCATGGAGTCTGTACTCATGTCCATTTTTGGTCTGGTTCAAGTGGAGAGCAGAGATGCGTGTTATATAGAGAAAGGGTACCATTATCCATCTACTTTTATTTGATTTTGTGTATTTATAATTTTTTTGTGTCAGAATTTTTTGGCTAAGAGCCTGGATCCTTTGCAAACAACAAAACTTGATCCATGGTGGGCTCATTGAGAACCAAACAACTTCACCACCATACCAAGAGCCCATTTTGAGTTGACTACAGATACATATTCTCATTTGTTCTATTAATCATTTACTTTGCGCACTGCAAAATTTATAGAACTAATCCAATACTTATGCAAAAGTGTATAAGTAATTGTCTCCTATTGAAAGGAATGAAGTTGCACAATTCCTCTAATTGCTCACTTTTTTCAAGTACTAGATACTGTTGAATGACTATTGGCTTATTAGATGATTTTTTAGTGGGCTTTTAATTAGTGAAATTCACCGTAGTTTTTGATTTTTTTTTGGGTTTTGTAATATGTGACTTAAGAGCTTCTAAATGAACATTATATTTCGATGATTTCTTTTGTTTTATTTCTGTGCAACTTAAGTGCTTATAGCTATTGTTTTGGCTTTCGGGTAGTTATGATGAAGGTTGTGGGATTCATTGTGTACAAGGTAAGTTGATGCCTATACATATTCTCTTTTTCGGGCTATTAACAGTTTGCTTTGACCACTATAAAAAGTGTACAACTGATCCAATACTTATGTGCAAATGCCCTAATAATTGTGCACTATTGGTTCTAATGCAGCTTTACAATTCCTCTACTTATTAACTTTTTTTCCCAATTACTAAGCATACTAGTGGGTGATAGCAGACTTTTAATCCAATAAACGATTATTGGCACAAGAATAATAATTTAGCCCTTCCCTAGTTATTATTTTGGCTTCTCAATAGTTACGAGAAATGCAAAAGATTTATTCATTATGCACACAAAGATCAATCTCTATTAATTTTTTATCATTCACTTTGACCACCATAATATTTAAATAAATGATAGATATATATTATTGTAATAAATATTTTCACTAATATCATACACAAATGTGAAAATTTGTTTTTATTGAACTTTCACCCTATTTCGAAAAAGGTGCCAATAATTTTCTCACAGAATTAAGAATCATGTTTTATACGCGATGAAGTGTCATATCTTATTTAATAAGTTTGTTTTTTTTTGGTCTCAAATTTCAATTTGTGGCAGCAAAGAATCAATGATTATGATGGGGAAAGGTGTTTGGAATCCTTTCTTTATTTCATAATCAATTTACATTTTTTACTGTTATTATTTTAACAAGAGACATGCGTCAATGTTCCTGCCAATAGTGTAATGTATTTAGAGTTACGATTATGTGAAATTAGTAGATTGATGCATTATCAATTTATATATTTTTACATTAAACTAAAATAATATTTAAGCTTTTATGGATCCACATGGAGACAACTCTTTCCATAAGACTAATCCCTAAGTCGGCCCTGTGCGAGAAAACTTTTCAAGCCACCCCTACATGCAAAACCTTTTAAAGATGCCCCTATGCGCAAAAACTTTTCAAGCCGTCCTTGTGCACAAACAATATTCAAGCTAGCCCTATGCGTAATTTTTTTTTCAAGCTTCTCCTGTGCACAAATTTTCAAGGTAGAATTGACTAGCATAGTTCACAGCTTGCTAAACCATCAATTATTCCTCCCTTCTCTTTGGGATGAGTGAAACTAGCATAACACAAATTACTACCCCTTCTACTCTTCTCTTCCTTCTCTTCTCCCATGCATCACTTAACATAGCACAACTTGTTATCCTATTGGATACGTGGTCTCTCTCTTTTCTTTCCATGCTCTCATGTAGCTATGCTAGTGGGTTAGATCATGGAGTTTTGTATCATCTTTGGTGATGCTCTTGTCCTTTCTATGTGGTGACTTATGTTCTTGCAATAGCTTTCCAAATATGATATTAGTGCTTGGGACATTTTTGATTGAGGTCTCTCTTGCTAATTGATTTGAAGTTTTGTTTTTAGTACTAACCAATCTTTGTGTTTTGTGTCCTTTATCTTTGTTCCTTTTGTTTTGTTTTATTTTGTTTTGGTGTCCTTATGCATGGATCTTCAAGTTGAGATCCTTCGTTCAGGGATTGTATCCTTAAAATTAGTGATGTCTTATCTCTTTACAATTTGCCCATGATCATCTCTCTCTCTCTCTCTCTCTCTCTCTCTCTCTCTCTCTCTCTCTCTCTCTCTCNCCTCTCTCTCTCTCTCTCTCTCTCTCTCTCTCTCTCTCTCTCTCTCTCTCTCTCTCTCTCTCTCTCTCTCTCTCTCTCTCTCTCTCGTGAGCATGATCTTGTCTCATACTCCCACTAAAGTGGGGGCTAAATTTATAGTCCTAAATTGTAAGCACCGAACTTGTGTTCAATTTAAGGATTATTTTACGTCTACTTTAGTGTATTTTCTATGGTAGGACCTCATATGACACTTAAAGTGTACCTAAATTCAAATATTGGTCCTTCATTCCTTTGAATCTTGCTTTAACTCAAGGTTGGACCTTGTTTATAAGTGTGTTTATCTCTTTTTCATCCAATCCCATAATCCATTTCTTCAACTAGGCCCTATACACTTATTTTTGGCCTTTGTGATTTACTTTGATCTCAGAATGAGTTGTCATCGGAGATCCCACACTTACCTTACCTCCCTGACACCCAGACCAAATCTGGGCTCATTCTCCAAGGGACACATCGTCATTAGCGACCTATCCTTGGGTTTAGGATGGGATTCTAGTCTGGTGGTCAGCCTACTTAATCCTAACTCCCCGAAATGATGTGAGATATATATAAAACCTTTATCTAGATCCTACTTTTGGAATCCAAAATCCATAATCTATTAACCATTGTTAGCATTCATGATCAAGATTTCACAGTGCAACCATTATTCTCAAGTGCAAGCAAGTAAATCAAGCATTCAAGAGGAATCAAGTTCAAGCATTCAAGGAATCATTCCTCTCAATAAATCAAGGTTTTTTCTTCTATTGATCTAACTTATTTTCCCCATTGGAGGCCAATCAAAGGAGTTTTCTATCAAGGAGATCCACATTCACCAACATCCATTCAAGTCTTCTTATTTCTCCTCAATCAAATATTGTGGCAAATTACAACATCTACTACATGTGTTTTTGTCTTACATGATTTCCTTTTGGGTTTTTTTGTTTAGTCAAATCTATTGCATCAACATACTTGATCGGATTTTAAGAAGTATTTGCATCTATAAGGTATGATATGCTGCATTTTCTAGATCTAGTATCTACTATATGACAATATGCTTTTCATTATTTTATTTCATTTCAAGGTTTATTCCTAAATAGGGGTTTGATTAAGGAAAGCCCCTTTTGTCCAATCTTTCTCCCATTTTTTCTATGTGTAGGGACAAGATATAGAGTCATTAGATCAGATCTGGGCACATCAGGAACAGTTGCAGGTTCTGTGAAAGTTTTAGCCAAAAATATCAAGAACACGTCACCAAACTTGATGTGTCTCGACCACTTTCAACTCAATTTTTTGTCACAAGTCTATTTCATCTTCTAATTTCTATATCCATTAGTTTGATCTCATTATCCATATGTTTTCAATAGATTTTTAGTATATTTTCTAATGGATCTATTACATTACCTAATCATTATCAATTTAATCATTATTATACGCAAAGGAAGGACAAATCTTATCCCCATTGAGTTCTTAAGTCACCTCTTGATCCTAGTGGGGGTATCTTCCTTCCTAATGTGCAAATAGTGAATTTGGAGGTGATTTCTTATCTCTATATATTCCATTGCTTCTAATCTCTTACTGTACAGGCGCACGCGCGCGCATATAAAAAAATTGTACAAAATTTCACCCGCTTATACAAAATGTATATTAAGAAGACTGACTTAAGAACACTAGGGCGATGAAAATCTTCCAAAGTAGGAAACATATGTCTAAAAAAATCACATATCAACATATCTAACTGTCATATGTATACAAAAAACCATAATATTTACATGTTGCTAGATCTTGGTAGATCTAGACAATGAGAAGTCTGAAGAAGCTCCACCATTACATGAATTGTATGGTTGAAGAGAGGGTAGATGACAAAAAATGATCAATAATATCATCCAAAATCTTGGAGTCAAAACCAAAACTAATGCAATCAATGACAAGAAACATAAAATCAAATAAGTCATTTTTAAAAAGAAACTAATAATTTAGAAAGGAATTAATATAATTATGAAAAAATAGAAAGGAAACTCTAAAGGGTCATCGTCTTCTTCAATATTTTGAAAAAGAATGATTAAGAGGTTTTCCCAAGCAACAAGCCCAATAGCCTATGTGATACAAGTTTAAGTGGAAAGTTTCTCAATTAACCTGTGTCAATGAATGAGGTGGATTGAGATTATAGCTTAGAAAGCTCCAGTGGATCAAAAAATAATTGAAATTATAATAAAATAGTAAAATGAAAGAAATAAAAATAATGAAAACTATAAGCTAGTCATGTCAAGTGAAAATTTACAAGTTTAAACAACCTTTTCACCCAAAACAAGAAAAAGTAAGGCTAGGGCTCATTTCTTATACCTAGATACCCATGAAGGCTAAGAAGCAGTCATAATCTTGATCTCCTTATCTTGATTATTTCACAATCTTCTCATTTGCATAGTTTTATAATTGTTTAGTCACTTTCCCTCTTTTTTATCTCTTCCTTATTCTCTTGCCCTTTTCTACAAGTAGAAATGAACTTCATTTTTTTCCCTTTAATAGGCTAGGATTTTTATCTTTTATTTTATTTTCTTTCTCTTTATTATAATTAATTTTGAAAAATATGACACAATGCATGTAAAAAATATCAATGTTAGATCTTCTTGTCCTCATTTATCACTTACCTTTATCTTATCATATATCAATAAGAACTTGAGTTGGTTCATAATCTTTGGTTTGAAAAGTTAAAATAAGTGATAAGGGAAAACATCATGGTCGTATCTCTTAATGACACATTTAAGGTAAGTCCTCTCATTTTTTTAATTTTCATTTTGAAAATGTTATGCATGCATCATAACTTGATTACTTTTGTAGGTATAGATGTGAGAAAACAATAAAGTGTAAATCTAAATGAAAATTTTAGGAATGATACTTTCCTTCTATGTAGACTACTGCATTCAAGGGAGAATATGTAAGTAATCAAAATTGCACAATTCAACACAATAGTTTGAGGATGATTTGGTAGTCCAAATAATGAACTATTTGGTATAAATTAGAAATACTCTTAGCATTTTTTACTTTATGATAGTTTCTTTGTCCTTTCTTTCCCCACATCCATCTCATTTATGCTCTAAATTGAGTTATGAGTACTTGTGTAACACAAAGCACCTTTTATACCACTTTAATTGAAGGATTTTTTGGGAGACTATAGTTTCTTTCAAATGACTTGTCTCAAGTTATAGGGTTACCTAGCCAACATGATCTAGATAAAGGGATAACCATAACCCTCAAAAGGGGAAGCCTTATTATTTTTTCTAGAAATGTAAGTACATTAATTCTAGCCAGTTATGATGATTTTTGTTCATTATAAGATTTCTTTCTAGTCTTGACCAATTAATATCTTCCCTTGATTGATTCTCTTTTCCCCGTTGAATCTTATCTCCTGAATTATCTATCCATTGTCTCTCTAGTATTCTTCAATCACTTCCCCATGACCAAGAGTCTTCAATTGTATAATATATGACCGTTTCATTTGATATCTAGAGAGTTTTTTCAAGTGCTTTGTCAAGATTATTTTGAGAATCTTTGTAACCCCTGTTCCCATGTTTATAGCACACAAATAGTGAATCATCATATATAATTAAGTATTTTGCATTGAACCCTTCGCCCATAGCATTGTTATTCTTAGTATAGGGATTTGTAAGAATTTTCCTTTATGCATTAAGGATGTGAATCTTAGATTATATCTTCTAAATAATATTCAACTCCTAGATCTATAGCTTCCCCATCCTCATTGTCATTAATGAGAGGTTTTAATTTTTTCAAAGGAGCATCCCGAAGAAGTTGGGTTGTTTAGAACGCGGGCTGCAATGACAACACCAAAATATAATTTTAAGAATTCTCTTGATAGTACAAGTATTTTTTTTTTATTAAAAGCTTGTAAAGAGTGATTAGAGAACTCAAACTTACCTTAGAATAGTAACTTTGTGTTGTTGTTTCTTGACTAAAGTAAGAATATATATTTATTTATTAGGATATATTGATATTTTTCTTAGCTTAAAGTATATTTTATTTCTTTCTTTTTCTTGCAAAAACCTATAATTACAACATAAGGCATGCATGAAATTAAACCCTCAATTCTGACACAATGTACTTTAACCAATTCTTTGTATTTGAAAGTAAAGTTTAAAAATGAGACATCCCAACATTATCACCAAAATTGAGAACTCCTAATTTTTTTTAGATCATTTAGTTTATGTAAAATATATATAAATAGAATAGTTCTCATGTTTTCTCAATGAAGATATACCTTAGGGAGGCAACATAATAGTTTTGATATCCAATTTGGAGTCCTAATTTAGATGTGATTATTTTCAATTAATATTTCTCACTTGGATGTGATTATTTCCATTTAGGACTCCTATAGTTGTATTTCCTTTAAATATAAACTTTCTCTCACACTAGCCATACATCTATCTTATAACTTATCTTGGACTCTTTTATCCCTTACATTATTCGCATCATCTCATTCCTTGCATTATATATATTTTGTCACCCATTTTATTTAAGTTGATATACTTTTGCTTAGCTATCTATTTTTTATAGCTATTGTAACATGTTTCACTCACCTAGATCTTATATCTACCGCTCAATTATCTACATCCTAGGTGAATATTAAAATGTATATAATTTTTGTGTGGATAAATTGATTATGATGGGAAAATATTACATACAGTAGCTTCTAGTTTTCATATTATAGATTATATATATCTAATATAAAGATTAAATTTCAATTGTTGTGTAAAATATAACAAAGTGTTTGAAAGACAAATCAAAAGTATTATATAGCATTATTTAAAAATAGTATTTGTGTCCTTACAAGAATGAAATATTAAGTAAAATAGTTGTAAGATAGATCAACTACTTACCATAAAATATTTTGCACTATAATAACATACCTCAAATTGTAATTTTATACTGTTGATATCCACTAATTTATACTATGTCAAATCCAATTGTTACAAAAAGAACGTATATGTACAATTGAAAATTTAATACATGTAAATATTTATATGCCTAATATCTTATCTCGTTACCAATCAAAATACACAACACTTAACTAAAAGAATATAAATATTAATACCTCTTAGTTGTATAATTTCATCCATGGATGTTGTTTCTAGAAATAAACTCTTTAAATTTTTAGTTATAAATAGTAATTTTTAGTTATAAATAGTAATTTTTAGTTATAAATATTAATTTTTTTATCTGCTAAAATATTGGCAATAAGTTAGTTTGAAGAGCTAAAGATTCATAACTAGATATTAAAGCACATTGTAGAAATCCATGAAATTGAAGGAAACAATGATAAAAGTGAAACTCTAAGGTTTCGACAATATACTAAATTTACAACATAGCACTTAAACTACTGAGGGAGTGACAATGGACTTGGATGGGCAATCCATCCACTGGGGCAGGCATTGGATCAACACTCACCTTCTCATTCACATCTACTAAATCCCACTCAAACGTATTTATAATGTTGTGAACAAGCACAAGTATTACCATACGTGCAAATTCATTCCCTGGGCACATTCTTGGCCCACCTCCAAATGGCACAAATGTGTAAGGAGCAGGACCATTCCCCTCGAACCTTGATGGATCAAACCTTTCAGGATCCTCAAAATATTGTGCACTCTTATGAGTTGAATTCATCGACCATAGAAACTGCACCTCATTAGAGATATAAAATATTTTATTAATAATATTTTTTTGATAAATAAACTTAAACAAAAAACACATGATTCAAATAAAATGTTCCCCATATAAACAATTTATACATTAATCTTAGTTTTACTTGGTGAAATTCTAAATAGTGAGGATAACCACACTAATGTCATAGCTCTCAATAATCAAACGCTTTTTTATTGACCAAAGTCTTTAACATCAAATAAACGTTAAATACAATTTGACAAATTTTTAAAGCTTTGTAAGCATAGCTTTGGCATAAACAACACACTATAAGCTTCCGGCTTGCTTACATGACTCATTATGAAATTACACTAATAAGTGGATCTTTCTAAAGAAGCTAGCTACCTAATAAAATGTTCCCTACATAAACAATTTATACATTGACCACAATGACACTCATTGAAATCCTAAACACTAAGGATAATAACATGTTCCCCATATAAACAATCTATACATTGAGCACTATGACACTCATTGAAATTCTAAACACTAAGGATAATAAAATATTCCCCGTACAAATAATTTATACATTGACCATAATGACACTTATTGAAATTCTAAACACTAAGGATAATAAATTGTTCCCCATATAAAAGATTTATACATTCACTATAATGACACTCATTGAAATCCTAAACACTAAGGATAACCAATAGCTCTCAATAATCAAATTTTTTTTATCTAAAAGAAAATCTTTAAAATCAAATAAATGTTACATATAAATTTAAAAATGTTGGAATAGTTTATGAAACAAGTCAAAGCTTAAAGAGAACAAGTCTAACTTAAAGAGAACATGTATAAGCCCAACCATTTTATAGAATTTTGTGAAACTTTGAGAGGTGCATACCTTCCATCCTTTGGGGATGGTGAAACCACCATAGGAAACATCTATAAGGGCCTTGCGCCATATGTCCTCTGAGGGAGGAATAATTCTAAGCGTCTCCTGAGCAGCTCTCCATGTATACTTCATTTTTTGAAGGTCACTCCATTGCAGTTGCTTTTCTCCCTTCGCTCGGGCAATACCTACTTGCTCTGCACCATTTTCTCACACCTCAACAAACGTTACAAACAAGAACAACAATAAAAAGAACCTTTATTCCTCACACCTCAACAAACATCACAAGCAAGAACAACGATAAAAAGAACCTTTTTTACGTGGAAAGACACTAGATCTAATGACAAAGGTCCATATTATAGACACATAAATAATACCGAATTCAAATCTTCTACAATACCTAAAAAAAAATGAACTTCCTTTATAATCCTACCTCGAAGAACTTCAAGGTAGCAGTCCCGATTGAGAGCGAGAAACTTCAACAACATCGTGACAGTTATCACACTAGTATCATGCCCTGCTATCAAAAGCGCCATAATGTTATCCTTAACATCACCTTCCACCATTGTATTCCCACGTGCGTCCCTGTTACAAAGCAAGAAAGACAAAAGATCCTGGTCCGATGAAGCCGAACCACTTTCCAGATCCTTCCTTCTCTTCTCAATGAGAATCTGAAGAATCCGGCGGATCTGCTGGCTATCAACAATGGCTTTCCGGTACAGAGTCCCCGGCAAATCAATAGGAAGCTTCATCATTCCGGTGAGCAAGTCCAGAAAATGGGTATAAAGCTCATCCTGCAATGCTCCTTCCTCAAGGCTGACAAAGAGAGCGCAAGCAATGGAAAACAAGCAACGCTTGACGAGAGGAAATGCTTTAACTTGTTCATTTCCAACCCAGTCCCGCCTGAGATGCTCATTCACGATGGAGTCAACTGTGCCCACGAATTTTTGCAGGGCCTCGGGCTTCAAAAATGGGAGCAACGTTGCCCTCACCTCTTTTGCCTCATCTCCTTCAAACCAAATACAGAATTCATGAAACATAGATAAAGTTTTCTATTGATTAAACAAATTTCAAATGATCAAAGGATCTCGAAACATACATAAAATTTTCTATTGAATCAAGAGATTGTTCAACTTCAAACGATCAAAGATCAGAGTAAGTGATAACTTAGTATATAAAATCTGAAATATATCCATAAACTTGTGCCTCAAAACTTATAATTTTGAGAAAAGAAATGTAGAAGCATGAGAAAGAGGAAATGTTGAAAGAAACCTGCTTTGCCAAAGAGGGAGTTTCCGAAGAGAGTGGTAATGGAGGAGGGCCAGGTGCTTTGGACGAGTTTGTTCTCGTTGGTGTAGAGAAAGCGGATGCCTGCAGAGCCATGGAGGATGGCAGCAGGGGACCCCAGCAAATGGGTCTTGCAGATCTCTGGTCCGTAGCGTTTTCTTCTGTTGTCGTAGAAATCAACACCCCTGTTGGCCCTCCGTAAGGCTGCGTATTGGAGGGTCTCGCCCAATACAGGCCAGCCCATGGTTCCCGGAGGAAGATGGGTTTTACTGCTTTGGGAGGACTTCTTTAGGAGGAAGAGAAAGGTTGCTAGGAGGAGGAGGACTATGGTAATGGCCATGGACACTGTGCTAATATCCATATTTGGTATGGTTTAAGGGGAGAGGAGAGTTGGGTGTTACATAGCATCTACCTTTAATAAGTATATTTTTTAATTAGTGTGCTTCAAGTGGAGATAAGAGTTGACTCTTTAAGTAAGGGAAGGGTACTATTATTTTTTTATTTT
>MU226880.1:6627992-6647121 GCA_018584345.1 Thuja plicata | reverse complement strand
GCCCCATGCAAGCTCACCTTGTTACAATGAGGATATTTCAACCTGGGTCATGCTTTGATGAGTGTTCTATAATCATCACAGCTCAGCCCCTTGGATATCTTGTTTCGCTAACTTTCAAAAAATTCCTATAGTGGGAGCTTTGAAAAGATGCCTTGCGCTTGGTGCTGGTTGGTTATGAACATTCCAATTTGCTTTGGGTGTTTTATAAATTCTTAGTCTCTTGGCATCTCTTGATGGATTTTAGAGTACCGTCCTAATGATCTACTGTAAGCAGTCAGTCCTCTGAAGCAATTTCTAGTTTGCATTTGGTGGCCAGCCACTCTTGAGGGTTGTTGTCAAAATTCAAAGACTCACTGTGCTTTGTTAGTTAGCCTTGGTTTAGGGGAGATATTTTTATTAAGCTTTATCTTGTTATTTAAGACTGTTACTCAGACTAGGTTTTGTAATATTTGCATGGAAACAACTCTGATATCCTCATAGTAAGTATAGTATTGTATGGGCATTGCTGCAGAATTAATTCATGTTTAAAATGAATTACATAGAAATATGTTAATCCCAAGTATTTGTGTGTGGAAGGTGTGCTGGCAGAAGAGAGGTATTATGGTGGCAGAGGAAGTGGGTAGTCATTGTCCTTTTCATTACTATCAACTATAAGGACGGACAGCTGGGGATAGACAGCTGGAAAGAAGCAATGGAGGGGCCAGATGACTTCAATGGTAGTCATTGGCCTCTCCACAACTCCCATCCGTTAGATGCAAAAAGCAGGCTGGGGCTTTCCCAGAGGGAAACACCTACGGCGTAACAAGTTACCATTAATAAAGAATAATAAAATGATATTAATTCCTTCAAGAAACGCAACACTTGTATATGATCATTTAAGTGATGAAACGTGTAGGAAAATCCTATCTAATTCATTGCATTAGGCATGTTATTAGGAGTTTAGTTTACCAAAAACATAACTTAGTCTTTTGTGTTCCTCGTACAAGAATTTTTGCACTCACCATATAAGCTTTCATCACCTAGTCAATCCTTAAAGATTCTAATAAAATAAATATATCATTAAAGGATAGGCATTAATAGTGTTTAAGAAGGATACGAAGCATGCAAAATGCATCCTTGTTGATGAGATGAAATTCATAGGATCAAAGCTATTGTTGAAAATAGATAGTAGATTGCATGAGGCTTTTCCCCAGTAACAACACCTACTCATCGATGACACATTTATTAGTATTGTAGGTGCCTTAGCCAATGGCCACATGTTATGGAAAAAATTGTCTATGCACCAAACTTAAATGCAAAATTCTTCTAGAAACCAATTCACAATAATCATATTATTACAAACTTTTATATAACACTTGAACTCAATTTTACTTTATCCAAACATTATGAAATATATGTAATGTAAAAATAATTGAACATGATCAGGAACTTGCTATTGAACTACACAAATAAATTAATGTCAATAAATAAAGACCTATAGAGAGTTAAACTCTTAATAGACAACATGTAAACTCCTCTAATATAAAAGCATAGTTTTTTTCTACATGTTGATATCTCTTTCATATCACTTTTTTGTTTCATTCTTCTTAAATGAAAATTTTCCAATTATATGTATGGCTCATGTCCTATTGTATAACATTTGGAAGTTATAAGAAATTATATTTCACATGTATTAGTCTTTTCATTCTTTGTCACCCCATTATATCCTAAGGAAGTTTCCAATCTGCATCATTGCTTTGAATGCAATCAAAATACCCCCTTAATTGAGAAAACATATGCATAATTTGTTTATTTCCATTATCTAACAAACAACACATTACAATTTTACGTAGAAATTTGATATAAGTCCCTTCCATGGGTTCAATCTATTTTATTTTTTAAATAGGATCAAAGTGAATAAATGTCCTGATGACATTATTTTTCCATTAGTATGCAAACAACACTTTCGGTAAGCATACACCGAAAGATAGGACAAAGAGCAAACCAAAAATGCAGATATAAGAGACCACCGAAAACTGCTAAGTACAGAGAAAACTGACGACACAATTTTGTGCGTAAACTGAGATAGCAAAATGGAAAGGATAAAGAGGAACCCAGATGTGGAACCCGACAAGCAGGTCATAGTGCAAACCGAGAGAACAGTCAAAGAGAAAACTGAGAGAACAGTTCAAGAAAGGAACACGAAAGACATTCAACTAATTTCAGAGCATAACCAACCATTAGAAACCGAAAGTCAGTTGTAGCTCGCAAAAAGTAGATCTGACTTCCATGTCAGATAAAATAGCCTTATTCTATTTATAGAATCTTGATTTGTTTTTAAAACCATTTCTTTAGGGACAAGAAACATGAATGTAAGTGCTTTAATCAGTCTAACTGATTTAAAACACATAGACTAGGAGATCAAGGTAAAGTTGTAAACCTGTGATCTTAGAGTTAACATTGTTTTACGTGAAACCTGATTAGGTCAATCTGTCTTATAAATAGACTATGTAATCATTATTATTATGCATGAGAGAGGGATGAGAGGATGGATGAAGCATACGAGCACATCTATGGATCAGATTGAAAGTTTCATGAACCAGAACAACAAAAGGTGAATTTGTTTAGCAAGAACCAAGAACAAAGACTACCGAGCATCAGAGGTATTATTCAATCACATTAGGTGATATAATTATTCATGTAATCTTAAATGGATCTGTAATCAGCAATATGAGATTGCATACACCGGGTCAAATTGTAATTTGCTATCATTCTAACAAGTGAGGCAAAGTGTAGAAATCCTTTTAAGGAAGGTGGATTTAACAGTCCAACTATAAATCTCTTAACCGAGTGCACACTCAACAGTGTTTCTAAAGCTCTTAACCGAGTAGACTTTAACAGGTCTCCACAGATACTCTTAACCAAGTAGATCATTAGAAGTGATCAAATTATAAGCCTTAACCGACCCCTTCCAATCTGCAGATAGTGAAGAATTTGTGGGTGCCATCCCCACCGTAGTTTTTACTTCCTAACACGAGTTTTCTGCGATATCATATCTTGTGTTATGTGTCAATTACTTTCATGAATTTTTCTATGAATGTTCACATGTATGGTAAAGTTTATGAATTGATATATCTTGCATCAAGAAAGTATAGAACAGATGGTTGGATAAATATTTGATAACTTAAAGGATAAAGGTTAAAAGATACAAAAGTTTTAGAGGTACTAATTCACCCCTCTCCTCTCAGTACACACTTCCCATTAATTCCAACAATTGGTATCAGAGCTAAGTCTCTTCTTTGGAAAATCTTAAAGGCTTAAGAGAAAAGATCATACAATGGAGAAGTACAAACTTGACAACAATATTGAAAATAAGAAGCTAGAAATTCATATCTTCTATGAGCAGTATAAAAAAGCTAGAATCAATATGAGATAGTTGTTAGATGAAATAAATATTATGGCATCTTGTTGTAATAAAACAAATTATCATGAGGAAGAGATACCAGATTTCTTTGAGTCTTAAGAATCAACTACAAGCAAAGCATCAGACACATCAGAAATAAGCATCACAAGCCTAAACAAAATCAATCAACATCTAGCTAGACAAGTGAAATCTCTACAAATCGGTCAGGAGACACAGATGGTAAGAATGATTGATGTCATGAACAGTGCAAGACAAGATGAGCAAGAAATAACACTAGCTATTGATGATAGAAGGAAGATTACAAAAAAGCTACAAGAGAACGAGTTTGAAATACAAAGACTTACATAGCATTAGCATGCGATCACAAATTAGATTATCCTTATGAGTCAAGAGGCAAACAGAATGAATGTTGAACTCATTGAAAGAATAGAAGCTATCGATGAGCTAAGGGATGAGAATGAAAATTTGAAACATGAAATAAGAATTCAACAACAGCATAATGAAATTATAAAGAAATCTTAAGAAAGCAATAAAAAAATGGATGATTTTCTTGAAGGACAACGAAGAGTCAACAACAACACCGGTCTAGGCTTAACCGAGAATGGAGAATCACCCAATCAAGTTGATCCAAAGAATGTATATGCAAATCCAAGACCAAGAAAGCTGACATGCAATCACTGTGGAAAGCAAGGCCACACTTCAAATGTATGCAGAGGCAAAATGAAAGGTATTCCTAAATCTACATCTTCATTCATAGGATTTTTTTATAAATGTAACAAGAAAGGACATAAAGCATATGAATGCAAGTCTGAGATGAAACAACCAAAGAAGGAAACCTACATGGATAAATACTGTCCTACTTGCAAAATGAATGGGCACAAAACTCTTGAATGTTGGAAAAAGATGATGACATGTAACTGATTGAATGGTTGATAAATGTTAAGTTGAAGATAATGCAAGACATTAAATCAGTTAATGGTTTGTATTGTCATCGATGTCAACTTGATATCATCTGTACAGTCATGTACATAATGCAAAATACTTTAGATAATCAATGGAACAAAGGTTATGCTTTCAGAAATGCATAAATGGCAAGTATTCACCAAGTGACAGACAACACTAATGGAGTGCACACCATTGGTAAAGGCAAAGAAGAAAAGTCACATTGATACCCGACGATCAGAAGACAGTGTTGCCCGACAAAGCAAAATCATAGGATGCCCGACAAGCTGAAAACAGAGTTGCCCGATGAGTAAAATCTAATGATGCCCGACAGACGGAGATCCCGAAGCTAACTGGAGTCACACTAATGGAACTGGCAGTTGTCACCGACAACTAACTGAAGAGTTGACCGATAGAACAAAGAGTTGAGAAAATGACAAAATATCTAGCTGGCAAGAGCTAAAGATAGACTTAACTAGTTGTTTTCTTTGTTTTATTTGACCAGAGTTAAGTAATTGATTTTAAAAAGATTTATACAGTTGGCATGAAGATAAAAAGGAGATAAATCAGGAGTTATTCTTTAAATCAAATTGGCTGGATTGTTTTTCACGCCAAGAATCAAGAATCAAGAGTCACGAAATGGTGAATATCATGTTTATATAAGAGACAAGCTTAATTCATTTCTGTATGCATGGAAGGGGAGTGAATAGAAAGAGGATGTTGAAGAGAAATTGATGTAGAATATCTTCATACAGTCCTGATCAATCAAGCTAAAGGCAAGCTAAAAAAATTTGTAGACACCGACGAATAGTGAAGCACAACATCACAGAGAAGAAAGTGTGGAGCACAAAGGATTTAATTGATACATTGATTAGAGAGGTAATGTACTTAAATAGATCTGAAAATCTACAATTCAAAGTTACATTAGAAACAGGTCATAGTGTTTCAGTTTAACCATTGAAGCATCAAGTCTCTTAAAAGAGGACTTAACAGTCTTCTATATATTGAGGTACATCCCAAGGAGTGCCAAAAAGGTTGATTCATAAGTAGCATTGGACTTGCCCGATACCTATTGACAGTATAAGAAGGAGGCTGATTCAAGGATGGTAGCAATAGATGCTCGATACTAAGTGACAACCTCTATGTATAAAATCCTCTAACAAGGTCACACCTAACAGTGTGTTTGTAACCTTTAACAAGGTTGGCTCCTAACAGGGCTCACTTTTGAAGAGTGAAAATTTGGGGTACTGGTCCCAGTGGTTTTTTCCCTTAACAGGGTTTCCACGTTAAAATTCATGTGTTATGTGTGTATGGTTTATTACTTTACTATTTTACATTTCACATATGCATTTCTAGGTTGATCGGTATACTCTGCTTATTTACTGAATTTTGGTAAATAGTTTTACTGCTTATCAGTAATCAAGGAGAATAAGGACAGACAAGAAAAACTGACAGATAGTTAATCATTATAAGTATTTCATGGCATGCATCTTGTAGGGACTTAATAATCTCAGATTTATTTGAATGGTGGTAAATAGTTGAAGGATAAATTTTGAGGCCACTGATTCACCCCCCTTCTCAGTTATTACTAACAATTGGTATCAGAGCTTGTGTGCTTAGAACGAAGGTTTCAAGACCTAAGTCAGGATCACAAGATAAACAGATGAGATGTACCCAAGTTTAACAAAGACAACTTTACTTCATGGCAAAGCAGGATAATACTCCACTTATCAGGTATTGGTAATGATGTTACTCAATTCCTAGATACTAAATATGTGTTTCCTACAAGAGTATTGACAGTAGATCAATTGAGAGAGAAGCATGAGCACAACTGCATGGTTATAGAGATTTCTTCCTCACTCTCTGATGTTGAATTTGAAGATGTCAAGGATTGCAAAACTCTAAAGAAGATGTGGGACAAACTGAAGCGTGTATATGGAGGTGATACAAATGTTCTGAGAGCCAAGGTAGAAAGCCTTAGAGGAAAGTTTGATGATCTCAGAATGAAAGAAGGAGAAAACATCACACAGTACAACACAAGGATAAAAGAAGTAGTCGATGCTATACAAGGTGTTGGAGATACACTTGAAGAGGAGACAGTGGTAAGTAAACTGTATATGTTGTTAGAGTTTCTGCCATTCAATAAATGAGAGCAGTAGCAAACAATATAGTTACTCTTGATAGTTTAATTGGTAGAATGATTTCATTTGAGATGAATAACTTTGACAATAGTGTCTTACCAAACTTAGAGTCTGCATTTAAGTCTTCTATGAAAATAAAAAAATCAAGTCATAGACACTCATCTAGAAGAGATAGTGAAAGAGAAGAAGAAGATCTAGATGAAATAAAAGCACTTATGGCTAGAAGAATGCAAAGAGGCAAAGGTAAATACAAAGGCAAGTTACCACTTGTATACTTTAATTGTAAAGAGATTGGACACTTTGTTGCAAGATGTCATAACAAAAGAAAAGATGACAAAAGTAATGATAGATCTTTTGAGAAGAAATCTGACAGAGGTGATAACAAAGATTACAGAGGTTACCGACAATCAAAAAAAAGAGATACCTGAGACTACAAGGATAAAGGCAAAAAGGCTAGCTACCTAGCTTCTTGCAAAGATGAAGATACTAACACCGAACCTGATGAAGACATCAAGATGGTATTTGTAGCTATGAAGGATGATTCAGATGAAGATCAAAGGTATATAGAAATTGCACTCATATCTAAGGTTAGCAAGAATGACATCTAGATTATAGATAGTGGCTGCACTCACCACATGACCGGTGACAAAGAAAAGTTTAATACTTTTGAGTATTATAATGGTGGTACAGTAAGAATGGGTAATGATACACCTTGTCCAGTTGAAGGTAAAGGAACAATAACGCTGAATAACCTGAATAAATGTGAAAATGCCTATTGGGTAAAAGGATTGAATTATAATCTGTTGAGTGTTTCTCAGCTGAATAATTTAGGTCACAGAGTAGCATTTGAGAACAAGAAGGAAAAACTCTTCAATGAATTAGGAAAATTGATTGGTACCGGTGAACAGACTAAAGGTAACTTATTCTATCTGAATGATACTAACACCACTTGCTTAATGACTAGAAATGAAGACATATGGCTGTGGCACAAAATATTGTGTCATGTGAATTTTGACAACATGATGAAAATAAGCAAAAGGAGAAATGTAAGAGGCTTACCGACGATGAAAAAACCAAACAACATCATGTGTAAAAATTGTCAAAAAGGTAAAGAGACAAAGTCAAGTCTCAAAAGTAAAACCCATACATCTGATGATATTCTAAAATTAGTCCATATTGATTTATGTGGACCCATGAGGACAAAGAGTTATTATGGAGATAGATATTTTATTCTCTTTGTTGATGATTACTCTAGAATGATGACGGTTATGTTTCTAAAAGATAAATCCGAAGCATTCAAGATGTTTAAATGGTATAAGGCTATGGTAGAAATACAAAGTGGTAAGGATTTGAAATGTTTGAGATCAGATAGAGAAGGAGAATTTATATCAGATGAATTCACTAATTTCGGTAATGAGCATGGTATAAAAAGACAGGTTTCTGCACCAAGAACACAACATCAAAATGGGATTGTTGAGAGAAGGAATAGATCAATAGTTGATTGTGCAAGAACACTGATGATAGAGAAAGGCATCCCCCAAATCTTCTAGAGGGAAGCGGTCAGCACTGCTGTATATACACTTAACAGAGTATAATTAAAGAAGGACACAAAGAAGACACCTTATGAACTATGGTATGGTAAAACACCCAATGTAAGTTACTTCAAAATATTTGGTAGTCAATGTTATGTCTTAAAGGATGATAGAAATGGAAAGCTTTATGCCAAAAGTGATGAAGGTATTTTTCTGGGGTATTCTACCAAAAGAAAAGCTTTTAAATGTCTCATCAAGGCCTCTAACAAAATAGTTGAAAGTGCAAATGTAAAGATTGATGAATTTGCAGAAAAGAATGAGCTGGAAAGCACAAAAGAACCAGAGGACTACAACAAGTTTGTATATTGTGAAGAACCCAACACTCTGCTCGAGCAACAATGCTTAATTCTAGAAGAACAGAATGTTGCAACCGACGGTCAGACTACTATTACCAAGGGTTAGGATAATGATCAAGATAATGTGCAAGGTAATGAAGAACAAAATGATGATCAAGTTGATACACAAAGAGTTGTACCTATACTTGCAAGATATGTAAGAAGGAACCATCCAGAGATCCAGATCATAGGAGATAAGAAAGCTGGTACAAGAACAAGAAGTAAGTCTTTAAACTCAAATTGATTAATTTGTGAGTTTGAGCCAAAATTTGTCAATGCTACACTAGATAGTGAAGAATGGATAAGTGCTATGAATGATGAGATTGAGCAGATTGAGAAGAAAAAAATATGGTCACTTGTGCCAAGACCAAATGAAAATAATGTCATTGGTGCAAAATGGATATTCAGGAATAAGCTAAACGAGAATGGAGAAGTCACAAGGAACAAAGCAAGAATAGTATGCAAAGGGTATGCTCAAGAAGAAGGTATAGACTATGGAGAAACCTTTGCACCCATTGCTAGGCTAGAAGGAGGAAGAATACTACTTTCTTATGCTGCATATAAAGGATTCAAAGTATATCAAATGGATGTCAAGTCAGCATTCCTAAATGGAATACTTGAAGAAGAGGTATACATTGAACAACCAGAAGGGTTTGTCGATCCAGACAAGCGAAATATGGTATGTAGACTTTACAAAGCCTTGTATGGATTGAAACAAGCTCCCAGAGCCTGGTATGAATGACTTCATTCCTATCTAATAAGTATTAGATTTATAAGGACTAGTGAAAACACTAATCTTTATTTGAAGGAAGATACTGATGCTAACACCTTGATTGCTGAAATATTTGTTGATGACATCATATTTGGAGGCAATGATATGCTATGCAAATAATTTTCTGATGAGATGAGAAAAGAGTTCAAGATTTTTATGTTTGGATAGATCAAGTGCTTTCTTGGTCTACAAATCATTCAACAAAGTGAAGGTATTTTCATTACACAGTCCAAATACATCAAAGAGGTCCTAAAAATATTCAAGATGAAAGATTCCAACCCAGTTAGAACACCGATGGCTACTGGATGTAAGTTGACAAAGGAAGACAATACAACAGAGGTAAATCAGACTTTGTACAGATCAATGATTGGAAAACTCATGTATGTTGTACACACTAGACCAGATATTGCACATGCAGTAGGAATTGTTGCTAGATTTTCTGCTAACCCCAGGGAATCACATATGAATATTGTGAAAAGAATTTTAAGATCTTTGAAGAATACTAAGGAATTTGGCTTATGGTATAGAAGAGAAGGCAAATTTGAACTTAAGGTGTTTATCGACGCTGATTGGGTTGGAAATATTGATGACCAGAAGAGCACAACTGGAGGAGCATTCTTTATGGGTGATAGACTTGTCACATGGATTAGCAATCAAGTATCATTATTTAAGAGAACAAGTTCAAGAAAAAGAGGTGATACTTGAGTATGTGCAATCAAAAGAACAATTAGCTGATATCTTCACCAAGCCACTATCCAAGGATAGGTTTGAGTACTTGAGAAAGAGACTATGGGTCAAACCCTTGTCTACCAGTCAATAAAAGACTGAAGGCTGCATCAGCCCACATATTATCAGAATATCACTCATGTTGATGCAAGAAAAAAGATGAACTTCAAAGATACATCTATATACAAAGAGGTATATATCAGAACCGAGCACCAGAGCATATTAATGTATTGCTAATGGATAAGGAAAATTCAAGGAATATATTATGGATGGAGAGAACAGATTGCTTGACATGAATGTCAGATATTTGTAAAATATTTGTTTGGCATTGCTGTCAAAGGGAGAGAGATTATCCATATTATCACATTCTTCTGAAAAAGAGAGAGATTATCCATTATCAGTTTACTCCAACATAGAGAGATTATATCTTTAGGAAGAGAAAATTGTATGAAAGTTTATACAAAGGGAGAGTTGTTGAAAAAAGAAAAAGACATCATAAACGAGAGAACAGGCAAAGGAGAGGAATTGACACAAGAAGAAGACTCAACACATCAGAAAGTAAAAAGCTGCAAGAATCAAATCTAAGCTAAAACAGAGCTTACCAATGATCAAACATTTATCGATTGACAAAACAAAATGATTGGTAGTTTGATGAATCTCAACTGTTGTATTTCATATTGTATTAGAAATAGTATAGTGTGATAATATATTATGTTGCCATCAATGCCAAAGGGAGAGATTGATGACATGTAACTGATTGAATGTTTGATAAATATTAAGTTGAAGATAATGCAAGACATTAAATCAGTTAATGGTTTGTATTGTCATTGATGTCAACTTGATATCATTTGTATGGTCATGTACATAATGCCAAAGACTTCAGAGAATCAATGGAACAAAGGTCATGCTTTCAGCAATGCATAAATGTCAAGTATTCACCAAGTGACAGACAACACCGACAGAATGCACACCATCAGTAAAGGCAAAGAAGAAAAGTCACAGTGATACCCGATGAGAAGAAGACAGTGTTGCCCAACAAAGCAAAACCACAGGATGCCCGACGAGTTGAAAACAAAGTTGCCCAACAAGTAAAATCCAATGATGCCCGACAGACAAAGATCCCAAAGCTAACTGGAGTCACACCGACGAACTAGCATTTTTCACTGACAACTAACTAAAGAGTTGACCGACGGAACAGAGAGTTTAGAAAATGACAAAATATCTAGTTGGCAAGAGCCAAAGATAGACTTAACTGGTTATTTTCTTTGTTTTATTTGACCAGAGTTAAGTAATTGATTTAAAGAATATTTATACAGTTGGCATGAAGATAACTACGAGATAAATCAGGAGTTATGCTTTAAATCAAATTGGTTGGATTGTTTTTCACGCCAAGAATCAAGAATCAAGAATCAAGAAACGGTGAATATCATGTCTATAAGAGAGACAAGCTTAATTCATTTTCGTATGCATGGAAGGGGAGTGAATAGAAATAGGATGTTGAAGAGAAAATGATGAAGAATATCTTCATATAGTCCTGATCAATCAAGCTAAAGGAGAGCTAAAGAATTCTGCAGACACCGACGAACAGTGAAGCACAACATCATAGAGAAGAAAGTGTGGAGCACAAAGAATTGAATTGATACATTGATCAGAGAGGTAATATACTTAAATAGATCTGAAAATTTGCAATTCAAAATTGCATTATAAATAGTTCATAGTGTTTTAGTTTAACCATTGAAGCATCAATTCTCTTAACCGAGCAGGACTTAACAGTCTTCTATATATTGAGGTACATCCCAAGGAGTGCCAAAAAGGTTGATTCATGAAAGTAGCATTGGACTTGTCCGAAACCTATTGACAGTCTAAGAAGGAGGTTGATTCAAGGATGGTAGCAATAGATGCCTGATACTAAGTGACAACCTCTATGTATAAAATCCTCTAACAAAGTCACACCTAACAGTGTGTTTGTAACCTTTAACAGGGTTGGCTCCTAACAGGGCTCACTTTAGAAGAGTGAAAATTTGGGGTACCAGTCCCAATATTTTTTTCCCTTAACAGGGTTTCCACGTTAAAATCCATGTGTTATGTGTGTATGGTTTATTACTTTACTATTTTACATTTCACATATGCATTTCTAGGTTGATCGGTATACTCTGCTTATTTACTGAGTTTCGACAGTAAATAGTTTTACTGCTTCTCAATAATCAAGGAGAATAAGGATAGACAAGGAGAATCGACAGACAATTAATCATTGAAAGTATTTCATGTCATGCATCTTGTAGGGACTTAATAATCTGAGATTTATTTAAATGGTGGTAAATAGTTGAAGGATAAATTTTGAGGCCACTGATTCACCCCCCCCCCTCTCAGTTATTACTAAAAAAAGAAAAGGCAAGCATGTAAGCCTAAAGGTCAAGAAACTCCCTATCAACCGAAAAGAGTCGTAACCAGTATGTATGGGATTACAACACTTGGACAAATTGTACGACATGTGGAAGATTTGGTCACATTGCTGCAAACTGTATGAGACAGTGGACTAGAAATTCTAGAGGTTGGACTAACCCCAGAATGGCATGCTTACACTTCCATAAAGTTGGTCATCTCAAGAAAGACTGCAGAGACTGAATGACAGAGACTAGCACATATCCCAATGGAAACACCATTGAAGACATCCGGAGAATGAGAGACAATATGTGGAGAAGAGATTCAAACAATGATGAAGCTGGACTGAGAAATGCAAATGGTGACACCCCATCCAATGGATCCGGTGACATCACGACCCCCACCTAAGCAGAATAAGTAAGTATGGAACTGCATTACATTATGTATTAATTTACATCAGTTCCATTATATGTTGATGAAATGCAGAATTAGCATAAGTAAAGATGCATCATAATTGTACTTGTTAAAATCTGTGATAACTATTCTATCAGATAATACATACTGAAATTTGTCGGTATACACTCAAAGCTAAAACTGCCTACACTTACTGAAAAGTGTCGGTTAACATAAGAAAGCAAAGTTGCTAGTGTAAACTGAGACTCGTCGGTAATCAAGCAAAGTGAATAAGTTGTTTGCGCACAACACCGAAACCCGTCGGTAAAAGAAAAGGGTTGAACGATCGCCCCAAAATATCACGTTGTCGCTAAAGAGAAGTTAATGCTCAAACTGATGAACTTTGTCTTCAAACACCGAGGAGTGGTTGAGCATTTATGACTCACTTTTTAGGGCAAATGCCTATAAAAGGGCGACTAAAGGGCTTCATTCTTCACCACGACCAGAGCAAAGCGACGAGAGAAAAAAATTGAGAAAATTGCAAACAACATCACAGAGCGACTTCAACTCAACCAGAGCACTCCAAGCAGATCAAGTGACCACTGCAGGTGTAAACAGTAAGTTTCTACGACAACCGAGAACTATGTTTATACATTTTTTAGAAAGCCCTAAATTTCTCTGAAAACAATGGCCACGACCTCAAGAACCACCAAACAGAAGAACATCAAGAAGGATGAGGTTAAACTTGTCAAGAATTCTTTATGTGAGGAACCACATTACAAGATTTACCCTAAGGTTGCTTCAAAACCCGACAATGTTGGAGCATTCTCACGAATACCAGCTAGGGTTTTGCTTGTTGAAGATGTGCGAGCTTACATCCACTGCAAGATTGCATATATTGGTGATTTGGAGGTAGAACATGCTTACAAGAAGTTGTGTAACGAAGATGGAACCATAAAAGATGAACACAAGCACATCCAGGTGAAAGGGCTCACTAATGCCCTATTTTTTCTGAAGGCATTCAAAACCGAGTGGATTTGGTTAGTACTGAGCCGAATGCACAATCACAAACTATGGTTGGATGAGCCTAAGATGATAACCCAAGATTTTATCCATGCTATCACCGGTTACCCTGTAACCAAGAAGGTAAAAGCATTGAAAAACCCACCCAAGGCTGAGATTGAGAAGAACACTGGAGCAAAATGTGATGGTAGAGGACTGAAGGTATCTACTATAACTGATGATGAACTTAAATTCGGAGCATGTGTCCTAGGTTATAAATTCTTCCAAGCAAGCAGGATGAACAACATAGCATCCGGTGCAGTAGATACAACATACAAGATTGTAAAGAAAGGTACTCAATTGGATCTGTTGACACTTCTACTGAGCCAACTAGAAGAAAACTTGAGGACTGTAAGAAATGCTAAGACAAATACATGTAAGTTTGGATCACTTATCATGTGCATTTTCTTTTACTTTCAAGAAACATTTCCATCAGTAGGAGATATAAAATAGGATACCACAAAATTGATCACCATGCAAATCAGTGAATATATAACATCAGTGGGGGACAAATTTGAAATAGTCATGGATGAATACTTTACAGGATTCAAGGATCGAATGCAGAAAAGGGTAAGGATCCCTGAACAACTTATAGAGAAATTCAAAGATGATATATGTTTTATGGTTGACACCGACCACACATACATCAAACTTGTTGTACCAAGGACAACATGGTTACAACCTCTAGAATATGAGGTAAATATTGATCAAGCATCCAAGGCAATCAATGCATTGATAAATGAACCATTAGACAAGAAAAAACCAAAGTTTGGAACTTATGAGGAGGCCAAATCAAGAATCAAATCTGGCCTGGTTGTACAACAGATAGTCAAGAAAAAAGATAAAATGGTCAAGAACCTAAAGAAAATATTGTTGGCAACAGAAGAAGAAACCAAATAGGAAGAAGAAGCTAACAAGGAAGAAGAGACCAAAGGCCAGTCACCCATCAGTGAAGCTATAGAAAAGAATGACTCCAAGGCCACAGAGTCATATTCACCAACCCCTCCACCAGCAAAGAAGGAAAGAACCACATCTGCTTCAAGAACAAGAAGCCAAATAGCTAAGGACTCAAGTCCTTCACCCTTGAAGAAAGGAAAAGTTAGAACCTACAAGAGGAAACTAGCCATACAGAAAAGAGGGTCATCAAAGAGAATAAGGTTTGTTCAAATAAGGGAAGACATTGAGGACACCAAACAAGATGAAGGTGTGCAAGTAGAACAGATTAAGGATCCAGAAAACATTAATAAGGTATGCAAATCTATTACAAATTCAGGATCTATTATAGATTCTAAGATCAGAAAATGGCTAAAACTGGATCAAGAAGATCAAAGCAAAGTTGAAGATGCCATCATTGCAAAGATGTACAAATTCAAGTACGTACCAATTCAATTTGAAGGTAATAATGTACCAAGGGAACTTGTGGACAGATTATATGCTAGATGGACATTTGCATTAAAGAATGAGAAGGAGATAAGGGAAAGAGTACTTGTTTCTCTTATGCCTTCTGAATCCAAGAGGGGAGAAATTGATGAGATGATGGAGAATCATAAAAAGGAGTTCTCACCCAAGTTGAGGGCCTACAAATTTCTTGAAGGGGGGATTATAGAGCTTGAACAAGGCAGTCACAAAAAGTGGAGTAAAATACTCAATAGACCTATTGAGGAAGCAAGCCCTGAGAAAGAATAACAATGTCATGATGATAATCAGGCAACTCAAGAACACATCATCATCAAAGATGCAGAAGATGACACATCAGTTGAGTTAGATAAAGAAGAAATGAACACAACCGGAAACAAGAATGTGGAAGTTGCAGAGGAAACATGATCGGACACCACCAAGGACAACATTGTGGATAATACAGGCATCGACATAACTGATGACTCATCAGAAGAAATACATAAAGATGAAGATGTCACTATTACCAAGGAAACAACCGATGAGAAGGACACAACATTTGATACTTCACAGGTGAACATACCAGGAAAAATGCCAATGTTAATGCAAGTCATCAATATTCTTCAAGAAACAGACAAGTCACCTAAAAAAGATTCAAGCATTCCCAAGGATACATGGGATGAAGGAAAGAATGACAACACCGATGATTAGAATGACATTGGAGACACTCGTATTGTAACTGACACTGACAAGGTTACATGAGGAGATACAAATCAAACAGATGGAGACACAACCGAGAAGGATGCACAGACAAAGACATATGAAGTGCATAAGGACACCGATGAAGGAGGAAAACCTAAAGATGGCACTCCTGAGGAAACTGAAAAATTTTCTATCGATAATGTAAAGGTTGATGTGGAGACATCTACAGAAAACTGACAAGCTGACATCAAAACAAAGCAACAAAAAGAGGCAACACCACAAGTCACTTCATCAAGTACCACAGACAAAGCTGAGAAGATGGCTATGGTACTGCACTCAAGTGAAACTCAGAAGAAGAAAAAGAAATCCAAAAAGAGTAAGTTGGAAGTCACTCTTGATGAGATCATTGAGATCCGCAAATGAGACCCAACCACACTTGACTATGAGGCATTGAAAGAATATGGTGAAATATGCCAGAGGAAGGCATTACAGGAGAAGTTGAGGAAGCAGCACTGAGACTCCATGATACTAGAAACAACTAGGGACATCTTGCACCAGATTGTACCCGATGTTGATGTTGATCAAAATAAACCAATACTTGATCGACTAGCCACTCTCAAAAAAGTCATTACAACACAGAACATTGATGCAGACAAGGAAATTGAAGAGAGAGCAGAGCATAAACTTACCAGCAGAAAATTGTTGAGAAAATCAGCCAAGAAGTGGCAGTTAACAAGGTAAAGCTTTCAAAATTCATAAGTGAATTAGATCCTATTATTGCTAAAGTTATTTCCTTGATTCAACAACTAAGCACACTGAAGAAATTCACTAAGGAGCATAGTGATAGCAAAGTTAGATTTTGATCTAGCTAATAGTGCTAAAAGCTTAACCGATGGAGACAATGCAATTAATTTGCATTATGAGAAAATTATTGAAATAAAAAGGTTAAGGCAAGAATTGTGGGAAGCAGAAACACAATTCAAGGAAGAGGTCACCGAGCTCCAAGCTCAACTTCTACCGAATATCACACTGCTTCAACAACATATCAGTTTGGCAAAGCAACTGATAGCGACCCCTGAGATGTCTGTAGTAGATAGCATCTATGATATGCACTCAAGGATCACACTCGAGAACATGGCTCTAGAGAACCTCAAAGACCAATGGGAGAAGATGATGGAAGACATGAAATCTTGACACTCTCACATTTTTGATAAACTATAAGGTATACACCTTTGCCCTTAATATCAAAAAGGGGGAAATGTATGATATGTACAGATAGGCAACTATACAGTACTACAGAAAAAGGTGAAAATAATGATATACTGACATATACATAGGGGGAGTCATGAAATAACTAAGGATTATATATGTTGTACATACTTAACATTTTTTTAGTATTTTGCACATATCATTTTTTGATACTAATGTCAAAGGGGGAGATTGATGACATTATTTTGCCATTAGTATGCAAACAACACTTTTGGTAAGCATACACTAAAAGATAGGACAAAGAGCAAACCGAAAATGCAAATATAAGAGATTGTTAGAGTAGTTATATGTTAGCTAATAATTAAATCATTTAATTATTAGTTTATCATACTCTAGGCTTAAGTTTCACTTAGGCGCTTTATGATTCTTTAGGGTTTTAGCCTTTAGGGTTTCGTGTTTCCTTTTATAAGGATTCACTTCTTTCATTTCTGTAAGGAGATTGTAATTTCACTTTGTTAATAGAAGATTATTTCTTGCAACATGCTTTTTCAGTCTCTGGCCTATTGGCTGCCATAGCTTTTTGTCTTCTGTCTTCATTCTTGTAGCAGTCTTTGCATGCAGGTGTTCTTGGGAAGATTTGTAGTTTAGCAAATTTAACATGGTATCAGAGCCATCTTGCTGCCGGTTGTTCAAGTTTTTTGTGAAGCGTTCGAGGGTTTGAAGATCGCCAGTCTTTTCCTCGCACTTTCCATCAGTTCTGGGGGGTCTCTATTTTTGGAGGCATTTTGGACCAATACCGACTTCACGGTTGTGTCCGGAAGGCCCAAAAACCCCAGGATTGATATAATATACGTCCATTTTGGACACCGGGGCCTCTGGAGAATTTTTTTCGGCCTCCCAGGGCCGTACGGGCACGGATTTCGAGAAATTTTTTACAAAAAAACTCATTTTTTAATGGTTTTTTGACATTTTTCTACCGCGGACTGTGCAATTTCAAAAGCGCAGCCGGTGCGCCGCCGCCGAATTTCAAAAGCGCAGCCGGTGCGCCGCCGCCGCTCCTCCGCGGCCCGGCCAGCGCCCGGCCCGCGCCGCTCGGTTCACTGCGGCCCCCGCCGCCCCTCCACCGGCGCCCTCCGCCCCCGTGCCACCTCCGGGGCCCCACCGCCTGGCGCCCACTCTGCAGCCCCCCGCCGCCTGTCAGCGCCCCGCTCCGGCGCCCGCTCTGCGCCCCGCGCTCTACCTGCTCCGCCAGCCGAGCTCCCGCAACCGCCGCCCGAGCGACGCTTTTATTTAAACCGCGGCGGCTCTTTTGCCATCCCCTGGGGGGGCTTCTCTATTATGCGGCGGTCATATGACCGACCGAGGGCTCCGGTTAAGCCCCCGGCGCGCGCCATGCGCCCGGGGGCCAATTTTTTTTAGCCCCTGGGGCTCTTTTCTTGCCTTTTTGGGGGTACCTGGGCCTTTTTCGCTCTATAGGGAGCATACGGGGGTATTTTTCTGACTTCCATATACCGTCGGAAATCTCATTCTGAGAAATTTCTGATGATAGAGGTTAGGATTTTTGGTTCCACCATTTCGACAGTGTTTTTTTGCTGTTGAAGTCTGATGTCTCTTTTTGCCTTCCGGGAGTCACATCTGGCTCATTCGGACTCCTTTTTCGGCAAACGAGATATCGTCGGAAAGATGGTTCAGTGTGCTATTTAGTGGCAGAGGTTATTTTTTCAGATTCTGCTCTGGGTTTTCACTCCTCTGAGTTTTGCAGTTTATGCACTCTGGTGGAGTGCTTGGTTCTACAGGTCCTGGGATCTCTTCTTCTGAGTTCATTGCTCACTCTTCTTTCTGACTTCTGAGCTTGCATGCTTATTCTGATGCATCTTTGTTTTGTAAACGCACTGAGATAAAGTGCCTTCTACTGCATTTCTGGGATCTTGTACACCTTGTTCAGTTGTTGTACTCGCACTCTGTTATAAAGTGCCATGGGGGGTTATGATGTTTATGCCACTTTAGGCGCATCCACCTTTGTCAAGTGAGCGTACCTTCCATGACATTAGCCCATGTAGTGTGTCTGTGACACC
>MU226880.1:6610836-6627892 GCA_018584345.1 Thuja plicata | reverse complement strand
TCTTGATTTGTTTTTAAAACCATTTCTTTAGGGACAAGAAACATGAATGTAAGTGCTTTAATCAGTCTAACTGATTTAAAACACATAGACTATGAGATCAAGGTAAAGTTGTAAACCTGTGATCTTAGAGTTAACATTGTTTTATGTGAAACTTGATTAGGTCAATCTATCTTATAAATAGACTATGTAATCATTCATTATTATGCATGAGAGAGGGATGAGAGGATGAATGAAGCATATGAGCACATCTATGGATCATATTGAAAGTTTCATGAACCAGAACAACAAAAGGTGAATTTGGTTAGCAAGAACCAAGAATAGAGACTACCGAGCATCAGAGGTATTATTCAATCACATTAGGTGATATACTTATTCATGTAATCTTAAATGGATCTGTAATCAACAATAGGAGATTGCATACACCAGGTCCAATTATAATTTTCTATCATTCTAACAAGTGAGGCAAAGTGTAAAAATCCTTTCAAGGAAGGTGGATTTAACAGTCCAACTATAAGTCTCTTAACCGAGTGCACACTAAACAGTGTTGCTAAAGCTCTTAACCGAGTAGACTTTAACAAGTCTCCACAGATACTCTTAACCAGGTAGATCATCAGAAGTGATCAAATTGTAAGCCTTAACTAGCCCCTTCCAATATGCAGATAGTGAAGAATTTGTGGGTGCCATCCCCACCACAGTTTTTACTTCCTAACAGAAGTTTTCTGTGATATCATATCTTGTGTTATGTGTCAATTACTTTCATGAATGTTCACATGTATGGTAAAGTTTATGAATTGATATATCTTGTATCAAAAAAGTATAGAACAAATGGTTGGATAAACATTTGATAACTTAAAGGATAAAGGTTAAAAGATACAAAAGTTTTAGAGGTATTGATTCACCCCTCCCCTGTCAGTACACACTTCCCATTAATTCCAACATGTCCACACAAAATTATCAAAGTCTCTTTATGATTAATAATCAAAACTTAAGAAATTTATAGCAAAATATATCTTTCAAATTTATATGAAAGTAATTCTAAGCTTTACGAAAGATTATACTATTTTGTGCAATGCATAAACTCCAACTTTATTAATTAGTAAAAGCTTTGCAAGTGGAGCATACCATATAGTTTACTCTTGAACTATTTTTTTTCCATGGTCAATCCTTCAAACCCTAAGTAGCAAAGAGATGACAAAATGAGTTCATTTTTACACCTAACAACTTCAAATACAACATACCCAGCCTTGAGCAAATGTATATAAAGTTATAGTAATTTTAAAACAAATGTATGTCTAAAGATTTTCTTGAACAAAGAAGTGCACATTTATGCCCTGACACCCCCACAATACTACAAAAAATGAGAGGCTCACTTTACATAAGCAAAAGAAATTGGAGATGACATTCCAAACTAGTTTGAACTTGTTACAAAACATTCCTTCAAAAGATTATGTAATATGAGCATATTTTCAAACATCATATGGAATATTTTATACACAAAAAATGGAATTTTAATACATCATATTGAAATATCTTTATATATAAAAATGATAAATAAAATTAATATATCTTTTATACATAGATTAATTATATCAACTTATACATAGTAGTCTATCAGCGTAACCCTTACACCTCTTTTCTGATGATGCGCGTGCTAGTAATTAATAAAATCACCTTCTCTCCCCCTCCCCCTCCCCACCCCACCCCACCCCACCCCACCCCACCCCAAACATCTTGATTTCAAATGAAAGGAAATACAATAAACTATGAGTCCGTCCCTCCCTCCCTCCCTCTTGATTCAAATGAAAGAAAAAATAATAAATTCTCTTTTTAAGAAAAAAATCAAAAAGAAAAACTATGATCCTTGCCCATAAATACAAAAGGAAGCCTTGCCCTAGAAAAAACAATAAATTATTAAGTCCATTTTAAAATGATTATCATCTTGATTGGAATGAAAGAGAAAACATTAAAATTATAAAGTGAATGGTCAATGAAGGGGTGGAAAGATCCATTATTGATGATATGGGGCAGTCAAAGCACTAAAAAAGGAAAATGTCACTCACGTTCATGAAATCATTAAAATGCTTGGTCAAATTCCCCACTTACTCTTCCACAGCAATTCTCATATAATTCCTTGAACTTTCACCTAAAACATCTAAAATAGTGGACCATGTCATGTTGCACTCACAGGGCCACCATTGATTGCTCTCCTTATTCTCCTCTAGCACACTAACTTTTACTTTTACTTCCTGTCTTCTTCCTTCCCATTTCCTTCAAACCTCCTCACAACAAACTCCCAAGAATAAAATATTAGGCCGCCCTCAGACTGAAATGTACAGTTTGAAACAAATATGAGCAAACAAAAATAAAAGTCTGAGAGAAAGGCATTCCATGAAGCTTCCTTGATGAAAACCCCCCATGAGATTATCTCTAACTTATTCCAAAATGGGTTGATTCTTCCCACGTTCCAGGAAAGACCCAACAATCAATCAGATCCCTTTATAACAAGGAATTGCAACACCCATCAAACGCCATTGTGGAATGCATTTGTAGACATTCATACTGTTCTTTAGGAATTCAATTGTCTTATAATTCAATTTCAATTCTTCTCAGAGAGTTCTGAAAATGGTGCCTGGTATGATAAGAAACCTTGCATCTTTTTATGTTTGTCTCATATCCATGTTCTGGGAAAGCACTGTATCTCTGGCCCTGAGTTGGGTTCTGCAATTCTACTCTGCTTTTATTCATGATTTTGCAATTGAGATCATCAAAACAGGGTTTTTTGGACTTTGGATTGCAAAAAACTCGGAGATCATACCAGATGGACGATGCCCAACTTCTGAATCTGCAAAAAATGAGGTGGGTAATCTCTCTGAGAATGAAAAATGGCTGAAGAATGTTAAAAAATGGGATCTTGCTAGAATTTTCTCTGGTTTGGACAGAAACAGAGATGGTATGGTGAGTGCAGATGATTTACAAGGTTTGTTGGAGAAGTTTGGACTCTATTACTGCTGTGATCAAAATAAGAGAATTCTGATGAATTTTCCTGAACATATGAACTTTGATGAATTTTGCAGAGCTTGTCTGAGTATTTTAGAAGAGGCTCAATCTTGTGAAGGGGAAGTGAGGGAAGCGTTCTGTGTTTTTGACAAGGATGGTGATGGTTTCATTAACCCATCTGAGCTTCAACAAGTCCTGCTCACCATGGGTTTCAGAGAAGCACAGGATTTGGAAAATTGTGAAGAAATGATAACAAGATTTGACAAGAATTCCGATGGTAGAATTGACTTTTTTGAGTTTGAGAACATGCTGTCAATGTTTAACCGACACTAAAAGAAATTTTTAATTGAGAAATGGATGTTCTGGACTACGAAAATTCTTTTGAGATTTTTGAAGTTTGATAGTATTAGGAATTTAAATATTGTTGTAAATTACTGTTCAATGGCATAGCTCCATGAATTCCACTTTGTTTATGTAAAATGCAATTTTTTTAGTTAACTAATCAAAGCAGATCGCACACATAAAAATGAATGGAGCGACAAGAATTGCAAAACATAACAACCAAACGCTCATGATATTAAGCTAAACTTTAATAAACAAGATTTATTAAAGCTCTTAAAAACGTTATTTTTACACATCCTTTTTGCTCTTACATCCTGATGATGGATCACGGAGTGTGATCCGAAACGTTGATGCTTAAAAACATACACAGTCAATAACCAGAAATCAAAGCTCAAATTCAATGGACTGTGGAAATCTAATCGATTTAAACAAGATTTATTGTTTTTGCTGAGGGGTTTTAAAGTTTTTGTTTAAGCTTTACAAGGAATTTTATAAATTTCTGTTTTCAAAGGCTGGTTTCTTTTTATAATTAATGGGTCATTTAATAGATGATGATGTTTGTGTAACAAAAGTCTTATTAGAAAAGTGATAGCTTCAAATAAATTAAGCATCCATTTGTATAGATCCAAACAACGTTGAAACAAAAGCTTCAAACAAGGAGATAATAAGACATCATTAACAATAAGATTTTTTTTTTTTTAAATTAATTAATTAATTTTTTTTTGAGGGGGGGGAGAGATGGTTAGAGAAAGAGGGAGGCATGTCTAGAGTTAAAGGAGATAGGAAGATAGAGGTATAGATAGGGATATGTGTTTGTGAGTACAATGTCTACACACACACATTTATATACATGTATAATACACATATGTTTGTGTGTGTGTGTGTGTGTGTGGATAGAGAGAGAGAGAGAGATGTCAATATTCTGTGACTGTGTTGAATGAATACTTCAAATTTGTTATAAACATGTTGACATTTATATGAATAAGTTTGTTTTATATGCCTATGAACTATTCTATGATGATGTCAATTGAGTATCCAAGTCAATTAATGGATTCTAACTCGTCTTGTTTTGTAATGGTAACATTAAAACTATGTATATTATGCTCATTTCTCTTTATTTGTGATTATACTTGTAGATAAAATAAACTATGTCTATATGTGATCTTAATCTCTTCATAGATAGATCGCCTGGTAGCTCATCAACATTTTCAAATAATTCTTCCATTTTCCTTTAGAATCAATTTCTAAATTTATTGATAATCATATGAAGTGCCAACTTATAAATTCTCAAAGGTTATCTTGCAAGTCAAGTCCCATATTTGCAAGACATCTCGTGTTGATCGAGGGGTGTATTAAAATACTAACTTAGCCATCAATAATATGCAACTTTGAACTGTACACTTTTGGTCTTTTGAATCTTGTTCATCTTTTATATTTGCAATTTGTTTTACATAAAAGTATGCTTGAAACTTGTTATGCTAGAGAATATAAGTCAATTAACTTCATATCTTATGTCATAGTCAAGCCACTTTGATTAGTTGAATGATTTATAACAAGACACTATGGAAAAATATAAATTTTCATTTTTGTTCTTACAATTTATTAATGTTGATGAGTTTATGTCTCTAAAATGCCCTCTCTGATAATGATTCAATGATCTAAAATGAAACAAGTCTTTATCCTTTTTATACAACACCTTAATATGTAAATTAGAATTTTTCATGTTTGAGTTAGCAAGCAATGACTTGTTGAATAAAAATTAACTGAAGTTCATGAAGAAAATTTGAGTTTGAAAATTTACGAATCAATCTCACATTTACAATCCTAAACTACATTAAAGACCACAACTATAATCTTGAATATTAAAAATAGTATGTTTGAATTTTGGATACAAACTATGTAAGAATAAGGACACAAAATTAGATTATGCATATGCTAGGTACTAACTTCTAAATATATATATGTCATTTAGATGCTCGTATATTATCTTGGAACCAAATCAAAATTACTCAGAAATAAATTATAAAAATATTTACAATATACATTTTACCTTCATAGTCTTTAAGTTATGTCAAAACCAAATTCCATCATCCATCTTTGCATAACTCTATTAAATATCTTCATATATTTAAATATCTTGTATCCATGATCTTCCATATCTCCTCTAATGTGAGTTGTTAATAAAATGTTGTTTTTCCATTCTTTTGTACTAATATGTTTACTTCAAATGTAATTCTACATATTGAACATAGAATATCATAATGAACTCTTTTTAAAAATATATTAAATTACATAATCGGTCTTATGAAAATAAAACTCTTCAAAAAGAGACAATCATTTATGGTATTATCGTGATATTGTTGTAATATTTTTTAAAGTTTAAAATTATAAAAAAGTTAAAAGGTATTTAATTTATTGGTGAATTAAAATGATCCTAAGTAAACATATTAGAAATCAAATGTTGTTAAAAAGTTCAAATTATACAAATTGACACAAGTGTTTGTAGGCACTAAGTCTTTACTAATGAAATATCAACTTGATTTTTTTATGAATAGTGCCCTTTCTATTAAAGTATAATATAAAGTACATATTCACAAAAAAAGGTTGGGGGATACGAGATCACCCCACGAAAGTCACTCGGTCGGCGGCCGAAAAGAACAACTAAATCAACTATTCATTAAAAAAAAACATAGTAAATCTATGGCAGCTAAAGTAGTAGTAGCCGAGGGAGGAGGATCTTGATCATCACGATTTCCCCAAGTATTAGTAGGGTCAGGGGTAGGGTCTGGAAGAGACCACCCATAACCATCATTATCTTTTCCATTTCTCCTTCCTCCCTCTTGGGAGGCGAATTTGCCAAAGCCAGACGAGGAAACTTAGATGAAGAAGCAACGGGCCAAGCAGAGTCTCATCTAGTCTCAGGCCAACTAGAACCACCAAGAAGAGTAGGAATAGGAGAATTAGTAGGCCAACCCAAGGCAACACCACGTTGTGGTGGGGAGGTTGAGTGACGCCTCCAAGCATCACCGCCGCCATAAGAGAGATGAGGATCATGTGGCTGAGGAGTTTGGGAGCACCGAGCGAAGGAACTGCGTCCACGACAGCGGCCACTGGGTAGAGTGCAGTCAATAGAAATAGAATCTGGAGGCACTCTGGCAACCACACAAGGGGCATTTCCCTAATGCTGCAAAAGCTCCTGCAAGTGGGCCACTTCTTAGGCCACCACTTGAATCTTCATAAGTACATTATTACAAATGCAAGCTTTAGTATACATTAATGAAACATTAATGTCAAGAAAGTTGTGAGTAAATAAAACAACATTTCTGTCTTTCCAAAGAGTGAATAGAATCTCCATCCTGAAAGCGTGTCATATCTAAGAAAATTTGAAGGGGATTCTAGACGAATCACCCATCAAAGCCATGCGCCAAGAGAAGGGTTCTGGTCTAAAGGGACTAAAAAAGTCATGAATCCAACTCCAAAACTGTTGAGCTATTCGACAAAACCAGAAGATATGCATAAAATTCTCTAGATGTCCACAGAAAGGGCACCTAGGGTCAAAAACCCCCAAGTGTTTGAGTTTGGATCCCAAAGGCAATCCCTAAAAAAGAACACACCAAGCAAATTGTGCAATGTTAGGCTCAGTGATGGCAGACAAAACACTGCGAAAATGGAATCCTCAGGTCTTCTGAGAAGATTGCAAATGCCATCTTTGATTAAGACTGTTAATCATCGACAAATGGGGAACCAACCACTCATAACTAATTTTGGGTTTGTAACTAAAGAGAGGAGTCCAAGGATACCACTTCCATTCCTTCCACCAGGGCTTGACAGAATGGATGCCAAGCTTATGCAACAAGTGTGTAGGCAAAGTAGAGACCAGTGGGTCAAAAGTATGTTGATCTAGGTGTGAAAGAAGAAACTAGACCTACAAGTTATCCCATGAATGAAGGTTCATACTGGCTCTGGAGAACAGGTCATTGGGTGTTCTAATGCCACGTTTATGAAAATGCGGAGCACTAACACCCTGGACTTTGGCAAGAGGGATCCCTTGCATATGAAAAAGGGTGACCACCAGAGGTTATGTTGATTGATGGAAAACCCAACCCTGAATCCATCTCCAACCCAATGCAGCCAGGGTTTGATAGCCTCCCAAACTCTCCATATGCTTTTAGCAACAAAAGTACCCTGGATCTAAATTGGGTCTTCATAATAAGAAGGATTTGAAATCCAATCCCCTTCCAGGCAATTCTATTGATAGGAAAGCCTGAAGAGTTGCAATATCTCAGTAAAATTTTCCAAGCCTCATCACTAGTTAAAGCTCGGATGACCCATTTGGCACAAAGGGCTAGACCATGTTTCTATGTGAGAAGAAGACCAAGGCCTCCAGAATCCTTGGGGAGACTACGACACTCCCATGCAATTCTATGAAAGTCGTGATGATCCTCTCTAGAAGCCCACAAAAAATCAAGCAACAAATTTTTGAGCTTCATTTAAGAGTCTTTGGAAGGAGCCGAGCATGAGGAGTAATAGACATGGGTGGCCACCAAATCTTTAGAACAAATCTAGAATTTTCTAGCCAGAGAAAGAGGCTTGGTGATCCACTGTGACATCTTTTTCTCAATTCTGGGAAACACAACATTCCAAAGTTCAATTAGCGAAGCTTGGAAGGAAAAAGGAATGCCTAAGAATCAAAATATCTTGACATTTTGTAACCACCTTCAGTCGTATTGAAGAATCCAAGACAGAGGTGGAAGAAAAGACTGCTTGTAGCATTGAGTCTTGTGTCATTGAATGGCAAAGCCTAAAGGTAGACAAAAAGTATCAAGGCACTGTAGGGCAAATTTAACATTCTCCTCCTCTTCAATGAGAGTGAGAAAAGAATCATCAGCGAAATGCTCATTGACAAGTTGAGTAGATGACTCAGGCAGGGAAATTCCTTTCACAAGACTAGTAGAGATTGCATTAGCAAGCAGGTAGCCAAAACCCTCAGCAACAAGAACATATAAAGAAGGAGCTAGCGGAAAACCTTGGCGAATGGACCTGAAAAGGCCAAAGGCATCAGATTGGCAGACATTGATAGCGATGCAAGCAGAGGCATCATCGAATAAAATGTAGACAGGTTGAATAAATCTAGGGCCAAAATCAAGAGCCTACATAATGGCTAAAATAAAAGATCATTCAATACAATCATAGGTTGTAGCAATATCAATCTTAAGAAAGATTGCCTTCTGGTTGGATCGTTGAGCCCATTCCATTCCTTCCCAGACAACAATAATGTTGTCGAGGATAAACCTAGATTTAATGAATCTAGTTTGTTCTGGTTTAATAATCAAAGGTAGGATATGACGAATCTTGAGAGCTAAATCTTTGGAAATGATCTCGTAAGAGACATTGAGTAAAGTTATTGGCCTCCAGTTACAAATGTCTTCAAGAGCTCATGCCTTGGGTATGAATTTCATGTTGCCTTTGTTGATAATTTCCCCCAGAGACTCGAAATGGAAAGCTTCAAGATAAACCTTATGAAGGTCAGGGCTAATAGACTCCCAAAGTGCCTTATATAATTCACAAAGAAATCCATCACACCCAATGGCTTTATCATCTCCCATGGAAAATACAACTTCCTTAAGGTCAACAACAATGATAAGTTGATCACAAAATGTTTGTTGGGTCGTGGAAAGCCATTTAGACACTACTGCTAAGCAATCTGATAAAGCTTGGAAACTAGCAGGAAAGCTTCCCTACACAGTGAACACCTGCTCATAGTGACGGAAAAAGAATTGAAGAATGTCTGGAACCTCAGTGAGCACAGACTGGCCTTCTTTGATTCTTTTAATCCCCATAGAGGTGTGACGAGCTTTGAGAGCCAAGAAGAATTCTTTGGAAGCTCTATCTCCCACCTTCAGCCAGTGAAGCCTGGCTTTGATCTGAGAACCTCTAGCAGATAATTGTCTATAACTTATTTCTGGTGTCGAATCTGAGCAAACTGAATTTGCAAATCTGCATTGAATGGGTCCAGAGCCATGGCTTCAGTGGTTGTACAGAGCTATTTTGTAGTGGCATCATAGGAAGTCCTATGGTACTTAACAAGTTGTCTACCATAAATGCGGAGAAAATGAGCTTTGCAGGTGATGACATCATTCCACTATTTAATCTAGCCTGTAGGCTGATGTGGCCTAGGCTCCAAATTCCACACCATCTAAATGTGGGCCATAGTGGGAGGATGACTCGGAAGGGATGTGTTGAGATAAAACTGCGTCTTGGAAGGTCACATCTTAGTTATCTGCCATTCAATGTAGAAGTTAATGGGGAAGTGGTCTGACAACGTCACATCAACAAGAGGGATGACATGTAATTCTTTCTCCTTAGAAAATGAGAAAAAAGATTGCGTCGAGATCATGGCACGATCCAGCCTTTTAAAAATCCTATCTGAGGTAGCTCTAAAATTAGACCAGGTGTTCCATACCCCATTAGGCTGGCGGCGGTTCATATTGGGATAAAAAAGGCCCAATTTATTGTGCATATAGTACTAGGATTCTCTCTCTTGTTATCCATTGAAAAGGCAAAATCCCATCTTTGTCTGACGCCACCTCAACCATATTGAAGTCCCCACACATAACCCAAGTTGGAGGTAGCAAGGGATCTGCAAGCCATCTCCACAGCTGAGACCTTTCAACAACATCATTGGGAGCGTACACATTAACTATCCCAAAAGAATGATTGTCGATTGACAACATAACCCATACAATTCTTTGCATGGGATAAGAACTGTGATCAACAAGAAAAGAATTCCATTGAGGGGAAATGAGAGTAACAACTCCACCTCTACCAGCTTCGTGTTGTAAAGAAAAAACAAAGTTATCTGGCCAAATAACTTAGCATGTTGTAGAAAGCATAAAACCAATAATTTTAACCTCCTGGAGACAAAACATTTCTAGGGTAGAAACACGTTGATGAACTTCTTTAACAGAATATTTTCTATGGAGGTATGTAAGACCTCGAACATTCCATGAGATGTAATTCATGATAAAAGTTCTTGCATATCATCCTCGTCCCCAAGAGAGGAGAAACTATTATGCAGAAAATCTAAATTGGTTTTGAAGCTAGGAAGAGCATCCCCACCTGAGATAGCTCTTCGCTTTTCTGAATTATGAGACACTATCCACATTCTCAGCCTGCCTAGTAGGGCTGAGAGAATGACGCAAAGATGGAGAATAAATAGCAAATGTTGCCTGTAGAGTGCATATCCATAGGGGTCGAGTAGCACCCACATTAGAACCTTTCCCCTGCTGGTCAGGGTTTGAAATAGGAATGAATGACGTAGAGATTGCCTGTGTAGGAGTCTTCGCCATCGGCTGAGAAGCTAAAGCACCTGGCTATTTCAAGGCCAAAGTCGAAGAGGTTTTGCCTTTGCGAATGACAGTTGTCCATTCGTCCTTCTTAGCTCTCTCCACTGGACGAGAGCTAGCCTCCTTAGGAGGGGATTTCAACCTTGGCTCAGCCAAAGGGCAAGCCTTAATATTATGCTCTGCAAACTGGTACTTGTAACTGGTGTTGGGTAAATTTAGATAAAGCACCTTCTGGGTGAAGGTGTGACCACCAACCTAAATTTCAATAGTTTCTTTGAGGTCACGCGAAAGGTCAACCTCAACACAAACCCTCTTTTGAGGACGGGCAATGAAAAAATGACAAGTTTCAAGACAAATCAGTTTGACAACCAACTAAGCAATGGTTTGAATGAAAGGCCAACAAGGCAAGGGTAGACCAGGGAACTCAACCCACATTGGAACCCTTAGTTTTTTGTCATCAGAGACAATAAAGTCTTGGGACCAATGCTGAAAAACCAAAAGAGAAGACTGAACAAACCAAGGTCCATGAGAGAGGATAGCCTCAACATGGGTAGGGTTCGAAAAGCGAAACAAAAACCCTTGGTAAGGCTTTGAATGCCATCAAGCCGAATTCCATGCGGAGACCAGGCTTTTGATACCCATTCTCGCGGCATGCTTTTAGGAGGGATTCTACCCACAAAATAACCTATCAAGGTATTTTTTCAAGTCATTCACAGGCATTATCAAAATGTTGAACAGGAAACACAACATTAGGTGAGGGCATA
Organism: Thuja plicata; assembly: GCA_018584345.1. Taxonomy (NCBI): domain Eukaryota; kingdom Viridiplantae; phylum Streptophyta; class Pinopsida; order Cupressales; family Cupressaceae; genus Thuja; species Thuja plicata. Next base: position 6,616,443 of record MU226880.1, on the reverse strand, counting down.
CATCGTGAAACACTTTCGGAACAAACTTGCGAGTTCGCTTGTTCAGGAGCACCATGAGCTTCTGTCGCAACAACTCCAACACCAGCAACAATTGCTAGGCTAAAGTTGGTCGAAGCTATAATAAACCTAACTAATCTCGTAGTAAATGCAGTATGATGCACATATATGCAAAGATTTTTCAGAAAAAAAAAAAAAAAATACTACCCAAAACCCTAGCAGAGCTCCAACTTGATTTTTTTTTTAAAATATTAATACAAATATTTTAAGTCAAACAAAATAAATAATTACATATGTTTTAACTAATTATAATAAACTATATATGACTGAAGAAATTAACCCCAATATAAACTGTAGTGTAGCAGATAGACTTAAACAATAGGGTGACACACCTTTCTATTAAAGAAGTGGAGAAGACTAGACCATATGATCTCGTGCCTATCACAGAAAACTCTCGAACTAATCACAGCCCCAATTATTAAAAATGATTCACAATTTAAAACAAATACAAGGAATTAGGAAACAAAAATAAAAGTCTGAGAGAAAGGCCTTCCATGAAGCTTCCTTGATGAAAACCCCCATGAGATTATCTCTAATTATTCCAATGTCGTTCCAACATGGGTTGATTCTTCGCACGTTCCACGAAAAACGCAACAATCAATCACAACCCTTTATAACGAAGAATTGCAATAGCATCAGACGCCATGGTGGAATGCATTTGCAGACTTTTGTACTGTTCTCAGGGAAATTGGGAATTCAATTGTCTTATAATTCAATTTCAATTCTTCTCAGAGAGTTTTGAAAATGGTGCCTGTTATGATAAGAAGCCTTGCATCTTTTTATGTTTGTCTCATATCCATGTTCTGGGAAAGCACTGTATCTCTGGCCCTGAGTTGGGTTCTGCAATTCTACTCTGCTTTTATTCATGATTTTGCAATTGAGATTACCAAAACAGGGTTTTTTGGACTTCTGATTGCAAAAAACTCAGAGATCATGGCAGATGGAGAATACCCAACTTCTGAATCTGTAAAAAATGAGGTGGGTATTCTCTCTGAGAACGAAAAATGGGAGGAGAATGTAAAAAAATGGGAGCTTGCAAGAATCTTCTCTTGTTTGGACAGAAACAGAGATGGCATGGTGAGCGCAGATGATTTACAAGGCTTGTTGGAAAAGTTTGGCCTCCATTACAGTTGTGATGAAAATATGAAAATCTTGATGAGTTTTCCAGAACACATGAATTTCGATGAATTTTGCAGAGCTTGTCTGAGTCTTTTAGAAGATGCTCAAAAATCTGAGAAAGAGGAGTTGAAGGAAGCATTCTGTGTTTTTGACAAAGATGGTGATGGTTTCATTAACTCATCTGAGCTTCAACAAGTTCTACTAACCCTAGGTTTCAGAGAAGCACAGGATTTGGAGAATTGTGAAGCAATGATAACCAGATTTGACAAAAATTCTGATGGTAGAATTGAGTTTTTTGAATTTGAGAACATGATGTCGATGTTTAGTAGATAGTAATAGAAAATTTTAATTGAGAATTATGTCTTTTGGACTCTGAAAATTCTTTTCAAAGTTTTGAAATTTATACTGATGGGTAGTATTAGGAATTGAAATTTTGTTGTAAATCATTGTTCAATGGCATAGCTTCCATGAAATCGATGTTGTTTATGTAAAAGTATTTTTTTTAAATAACCAATGAAAGCAGATCTCACACATAAAAAAGAATGGAGGAGCAAGAATTGCAAAACTTAACAACCTAACACTCATGATATTAAGCTAGAACTTAATAAACAAGACGTTAGACTTTATGTTTTTGCCCAGGAGTTTTTAAGTTTTTTCCTAAGCTTTACAAGGAAATGTATAAATTTGTGTTTTCAGTTTCTATGTTTTTGCTCCAGAGTTTCAAAGTTTTTGTTTAACCTTGAGAAGGAAATTTGTAAATTTATCTTTTCAAAGGTTTATTTCTATGATGTTTTCGTCCTCTCCCCCAACCCTAATAAAGGGAGGTCTAAATTTAAAAAATCAGTTATTACAATAGAATGAATTAAATTAGTAATTATATTTTGGTGTGCAATGGGTATGTCAAATAGGTGTGGAAGGTCTGTTAGAAAAAAAAAATCGATTTTTGCATTCATTTATATGCAATACATGATGTCAATTGATAGGTAATTTAACAAATGATGTTGTTTGTGTGACAAAGGTCTCATTGAAGAAGTGCTAGCTTCAAATCAATTATGCATCCACTTACATGAATCTAAACATGTTTGAAACAAACCTGTTGAATTGGGAAGATAATACAACTCCATTACCAATAGAATCATGTTATTTTTGGATTTGATATATATATATATATATATATATATATATATATATATAAAGAGAGGGAGAGTATAGGGTAGAAAGAGATGGAGAGACAATGAAATAAAGGGAGAGGTGGAAGAAGAAATATGGAGATAAATTGTTGGGGAGGAAAAAAGATATGGATATACACATCACAAACACACAGAGATAAAATAAATTACGTCAACATCTGATCTTAATCTCTTTATATATAGATCACCTAGTAGTTTATCTCAATTTTCAAATAATTCTTCCCTCTTCCTCTATAATCAATTAGTAAATTTATTGATAATCATATGAAGTGTCAACTTCTAAATTCTTAGAGGTTATCTTGCAAGTCAAGTCCCATATTTACAAGACCTCCCATGTTGATAGAGGGGTGTATTAAAACACTAACTTGAGCTACCAACAATATGCAACCTTGAACTTTTCACTTTTGGACTTTTGAATCTTGTTCATCTTTTATACTTCCAAATGATTTTACATAAAAACACAATTAAAACTTATTATGCCTGAGAAGATAAGTTGACCAACTTCATACCTTGTGCCTTACTCTTGCCTCTTTGATTAATTGAATGATTTAGAACAAGACACCAAGAAAAAAAAAAGTAAAATTTGATGTTTGTTCTTAGAAAGTGTTGATGAATTTATGTTTCTAAAATGCCCTTATGATTGAATATGTATTGGTGATCCTCTTTGATGATGATTCAATGATCTAAAATGAAACAAGGCTTTATCTTTTTATACAACACCTTGACCTGTAAATTATAATGTTTCATACTTGAGTTAGCAAATAATGACTAATTGAATAAAAATCAACTTAGGTTCATGATTAAAAATTGAATTTGAAAATTTAGGGATCAATTACACATGCAATTCTAAACGACATTAAAGGCCACAACTATGGTTCTTGAACATTAAAAATAATATATTTGAAGATTGGGTACAAACCATTGAAAAATGAGGACATAAAATTAGAAAATGCATATGGTAGGTACTAACTTCTAAATATACATATGTCATCTAGGTTTTAGTCTATTACATTAGAAACGCAACAAAATGAATCCAAAACAACTTAAAAAATATTTAAAACATACTATTTACCTCCATAGCCTTTGAACATTTACTGAAATCAAATTGCAACATCCATCTATGCATAACTCTATTGAATATCTTTGTATATTTAAATATCTTGTGTCTATGGTCTTCCATATCTCCTCTTTCTAAACTACGAATAAAATTATTACTTTTCTATTCTCTTGTACCAATGTGTTTATTTCAAATAGAATTGCAAATGTTGAACCTAATAGAATATCATGGTGAATTGTAAATTATAAATTACTAAATTAAAATATTAGTCTTATGAAAACAAAACTCCTTGATTAGATATAATTAACTATAGTATTGTAATGATATTTTCACTTAATTTTTTAAAAAGTATTTTCTAATGTTTAAATTTACAATAAAGTTAGACGATCTTTGGTTTGTTGGTGAAGTAAAATGATCTTAACTGACACATTAAAAATCAAATTTTGCTAAGTGCGCATAGAATTCCTCACATCAGAACTAATAATGTTCAAATTGTACTCCTATTAATTTTACTGACACAATTATCCCCTAACCCGTTACTCCACTAATGAAATATTAACTTAAAAATTTTAAGCAATAATAATATAATTATTTTTCCAGGTCAAACATAATAAATAAGCGCATATGAATTAACTAATAATGGTAAATGATATACGAGTGCAAGAATTTGGTGAGGCCTCATATAAACTATAGTGCATTGGATAAACTTAAACACTGGTGTGACACACATACTACATACCAGAAAGTTAAAAAGAGACTAAACCTTGTGCTCTCATACCTACCATAAAAAAACTTGTCAATCGAACTACCAACCATTCACCCAAATTATAATAAATGATTTACAATTTGCAAACTCCTAATTTTCCTATCATTAAAAAAGATATCATTGAAGAAGACATCAATTCAAGCAAGAAGAATCAAACTTAAAGTAGAGATAAATTCCAAAGCTGAAAAAAACTACAAGAGTACGAAAAGAAAGGCCATTGCAATTTTAGTCGACCTTCCACGAAGTTCCTTTTTCATAGCTTACAAAGAAGTCGTCATTCCATTCTCCATTCAACTTCGACAATTGACTGTGCACAGACTTGAACAGGGCTGCTTCTTACAACATAGCTTACAAAGGAGTCGTCATTCCATTCTCCATTCAACTTCGACAATTGACTGTGCACAGACTTGAACAGGGCTGCTTCTTACAACATAACAGGAGAAATTCCCATCAGTCAAACAGGAGAAATTCCAATTGGGTTCACACACCCATGTATTTTTCACAGTCTTAAATAGTTTGAATTGCTTATTCCGACAAAAACGCATAAATACGACCAGAATGACATCAAATTCAGACCCAGCAAACCCCATTTTTCAAATTTGTTTTATAAATTTCCCAATTTGTGCGGTTCTGTCGGTCAAACCTAATTCCAGAGCCCTGTGTAAGTCAAAAATCCAAAAAAAACAATCTCTAATAAACTAGAAATTGCACCTTAGGGTGCAATAAGTACGCCGAAGAGATATTGAAGGTCAATTAGGAGAATTTTTTTTTCTTTTTTTTTCATATATTTGTACTTGTACAACTAATAAAGTAAATTGGCAAACTAATTAGTGAATGACGTTTACGCAAGATATGTTTGAATAGAGAAGTAATATCTACAAATAAGTATGCATCCACTTACATCAGTCCAAGCACAAATAAACTTTAAAAACATCTTAATTAGGAAAATAATCATGCTCCATTGACATAAACCCTAACTTTAAACCTTATACAAATATTAAATTGTAAACCTAATCATAATTGTAATCCTAAACAAGATCATAACCCAAAATCTAGAAATGCAACCCTAACCTTAACCATGAAATAAATCTAAATCATTATCCTAACCCTAACCCTAATAAAAATGCTAACTTTAGTAAAAATAATAACCATATTGCTAAATCTAACCTCAATCTTAACCTTAACCCTAACCTTAATCAAAATATTAACCCTAACCATAATACTAATCACTATGTTACCCCTTACCCTGACCATATTTGTTACCCTAAACCATATTCACAACCATAACCCAAACATTAAACCTTAATTCTAAACAAGATCATATAACCCAAACCTAACTTTAACCATGGTCTAGACCTAAACTCTTATATGAGCCGCCTTTCACGTGTAGACCCAATAGAGTAAGATCTTATGAAGTT
>MU226880.1:6594018-6610736 GCA_018584345.1 Thuja plicata | reverse complement strand
AATCTTGATTTTTTATACCATGAAGAGTAAGCTCCACATAACATTACATTAATTCATTGTTATTATTCATTTAAATAAATAACTTTATCTATTACATTTCATTTATTAAAGAAGATTTCTTTAAAAGAGTAAATGCTTTTGGACTGGAGCTATTTCTAATTAGATCACAAATTATTAGGAACCCCGTCGCTACTATAAAACATTCAGCAATAACATCCCAAGAAAACAATTGCACTACTATTTTTAAAAAAAATTATTGATTTGAGAAATATCTTTGTTTCTCGAGTACAATTTGGAAAGCATGTCAATTTCATGGAGGATGAAAAATTATTTTACTTTTAAGATTCACATGTCACATAAATATGGGACGAAAATTTCGCGATCCAGATATTTTATCACGGAAATTTATCTTAACGTTCGATTATTGCTTGACAAACGTTACTTAATAGTAGACATACATATTACAATACAGTAGAACTTGATAGTAGTCTGAGGTAGTCATTATCTTCCAAGTCACACAATTGTTTTCTTGCACACGCCGGATCCATTATCCATACACTATGTAGCTATTCAGAGCACTAGCAACGAGGTATTTTAGGCATTTACGAAACGGAAGTCTTTTCTGATTTCTCCATTGTTTCCATTCCAACGAGTGGTGCTTCCCTGGTGTATGGCCGTAATTGGAGGCACAAATATGTGACACAGACCAAGTCTACGAGCAGCGGCCCGTCAAAGTTGAAACGTGAAGTAAATTGGTTGCGTTCACACCTTACCAAAATGATAAGAAAGCAATCTACGGACCATACAGTTTCAATCGTCTTGCAAGGTCTGTAATATGCTTTCAACCGTTGATCTTGAAAGTTAACTTGTTTTGTTCATAGAAGGAACGCCTTCGGCGTAAACATCTTGCGGGACCTTCCATAAAAACCCTAATAAAACATCTTGCGGGACCTTCCATGCACCTTCTTAATCCATTACTGTAAGGAAATTTATCGTCATATCAAACAATCAATAATTTTTTTTGTTTTAATCAATAAAGCCCCGCTTCAAGGAAACTCCTAACTGTCAATCAAAAGACTTTATAAGGAGGAGTGGTAGATTTCTTTAACAACCCTTCTTCAGAGCAGAAATATCTCACAACCCCTTTTGATCTGTGAATTTGGTAGCAGGAATTTCAGTTATCAATCAATTCAACACTTTTCAAGATGTTGCTCGATAACATCAGAAACTGTGCAGATTTTCATTATTCTTTCAAGTCTATATGTTTGGAAAGCATTCTCTTCTCAGCCATATGTTTCCTGCAATTTTACTGTGCTCGTATTCATGTCTATGCAACCCAGATGTTAAAAACAGAATATTTTGGCTTTAGCAATGGGAAATGTTCAGAAATCCTCCCAAATAGCCACTGCCCACATTCTGAGAATGAAAAAAATTCAGAGATTCTGCCAAATGGCCACTGCCCACATTCTGAGAATGAAAAAATTCAGGGTAATATCCAAAGAGAGGATCTTGTTAGAATATTTGATGCCTTGGACAGTAACAAAGATGGGAGTGTAAGTGCAGAGGACATACTAGGTCTGCTTGAAATGCTTGGGTTTCAGTACCTTTGTGATGATGATATGAAGATCATGATGGGTTTCCAGGAGCATATGAGCTGTAATGATTTTTGCAAACTTTGCCTGAGTCTTTGGGAGGAAGCTGAACCTGAAGAAAGCATGCATGAAGGAGAGTTAAGAGAAGCTTTCTCTGTTTTTGATAAAGATGGCGATGGTTTTATCACCCCATCTGAGCTTCAAGAAGTCCTCCTAAGCCTGAGACTGAGAGAAGGGCAAGAGTTAGAGAATTGTGAAACAATGATAGCAAGATTTGATAGGAATTCTGATGGTAAAATTGATTTTATGGAATTTAAGTACATGATGAAACTTATAAGCAGACATGAATAGATTTCTTGAAATTGGGATCTAATCTCCCAGCACTCTGTTCAACTTCAGAGTTTTTGAACTGTATATTTTGGAAATTGAATATATTCAAATCATTTGGAAACGTAGAGATATAGGATTTCCTTATTGTTTATATAATGGCTTTTGACAATCTGTTCTCTCTTATGATCCTATTTTTAAGGGTTTTTGTATATTATTTTATATGCAGAGTCTGTGAGCAGCTAACTGCTCACGTATCAGAGGTTTAGTCTCCTGGTATAGGAATTATAATCCACCATTAGTATTAGTAATAAGATTGTTTTCGATGCATTCTATATATTTTGCATTCTATGTTTTGAATTATAGACAACTCATAGTCATTTTGTGCGGAAAGGCAAACTAAAACTGAAGATGAATTGCAATGAGAAAAAAATAATTCTTAATTGAGTTAGCTGATTAATCTAAATGAAGATCACTGACAACTTTTACAATAATCTAGATTATGACAAATGCGTAAGAATCTGTAAATATTGTTCTCGTCGGTTTGCCCAATCTTTCTCATCTCCAGTTTGTGGATGATACTGCTCTTGTAGGTAGAGCTCGGATTTGAAAACTGAAGCTTTTAGGATCACCTTGGATACTTATTTGGCTGCTTCCGGCCAGCAAATCAACGACCATAAGTCCTCCATTTATTTCTTCAATACTCCTGGGCCTATTCAGCAGAGGATTGCTGATATCCTGCGATTTCAGATTCAGTCTCTCCTTTTGACTTACTTGGGCATACCTATTGTGGTGGGAAGACAACTCAAGCTCTTTTGGTAGAACCTTCTTGATAAGTTGTGACATAAGATTAATCATTGGACTCATAGATGGCTCTCTACGGCTGGAAGGGTGACTCTCCTCCAATCTGTGTTTCACTCTCTTCCTACTTATAGAAGCATGGTTCAGGCAACCCCTATTTACTTTCGTAAGGCATTTGATGCCCTTTCTCGATAGTTTCTTTGGAGCGGGAACCTGCAAAATTCTAAATGGAGCCTTTTTAATTGGGATATTGTCTGTAGGCCCAAGAAGGAGGGAGATCTGGGTCTTTGTTCTGCTATCTTGAGTGGCCAAGCTCTTGCTACCAAACTTTATTGGCGTTGGTGCTCTAGCCAGTCTCAGCTCTGGGCTCGCATCTTGTCGCATAAGTATCTCCCTGGAGTTGATCCTTCTAATATCCTGAGGTTTCCTTTGGAGGGTTGCAGCTCTATGGTGTGGACTACCCTCAAGAAAGGTGCCCACTTAGTGAAGCGTCGCCTTTTCTAGATTTGTAATAGAGGCTCTGAGGCTCTGTTCAGGAGTGACTCTTGGAATGGAAATCCTCCTCTTTTGATCTCTCATCTACACCTGCAAGCTCTCTGTGATTCTTTCCTTCTTGCTCAGTGGGATAAGGTGGCTCATTACAAGGAGGCCTGCAATCTGGGCCTCGCTGATGGTTATAGATGGAAGAATTCTTCTGATTGGCCGCTAGGGGGCTCAGCGCGGGATCAGATGGAGCTTTCTCAGATACTTGCCTATAGGGACTACAGCTCTTTGCAGGAACCTGATGTTCTAGCTTGGGGAGGTGCTTCTTCTGGTAAGTATTCTGTCTCTTTAGGGTACTTCAAGCTTACTAGGTTGTTGTTTGGCGATGTAGAGGTGCATTGGTGGAAGCAAGTCTGGAACTCTCTCTCTTGGCCCAAGTGTCAATTTTTCCTCTGGCTGGTGGTTCACAATCGCTGCCTCACTTGGGATAATATTTGTAAGCGTGGCTTCCATGGCCCCTCAATTTGTGTGCTTTGTTGTGATGGTGAGGAGTTAGTTTCACACCTCTTCTTTCAATGCTCCTTTGTCAAGCAGATTTGGCACTTTTGGTGGTTTACGTGGGGTCACCCGTGCTGGCATGTTTCTTCTCTGTCTGAGTTTTGGGATAGATTGGGGCATTCGCCTTCTAAGTCCTCCTTTCTGCAGGGTGCTTGGGCTATTGGCCCTTCCTTCATTCTTTGGCATGTTTGGCTGGAAAGGAACAGGAGAATCTTTCTGGATGTTAAGTTTGGAGTCTTGCACTCGTGGGGGAAAATTGTTCGTTCCCTCCATGAGACTATTATGACAAAGTTTGAGGGGATGGGTGGTTTGGATCCTGGAGATGTGGATATTTGCGCTCGCCTCTCCTTTCCTCTCCATGGTGGGGTTCCTCTGTCATCTACCCACCGCTATGGTAGTAGAGCCAGACATCATTTTCAGCGGGTTAATCGTGAGGGGCATTGGACTCCTCCTCTGCCTGGAGTTATTAAAATCAACACTGATGGTTCCTCTCGGGGGAATCCTAGTCTGCTGGTATTGGGGGAGTTGGGCGCAGTAGTTTTGGGGATGTCCAGTTTCTTTTTTTTATTCACAAAGGATTTCATACCAACAATCTCATGGAGGCCCTCACCATCCTGGTGGCTGTGGAGCATTGTTGTTTGCATGGATGGCATAGCATTATCTGTGAAGCTGATTCACAAGTTACTATGAATTTACTGAATAGACAAGAGCTTTCCGATGTCTGCTGGAAGCTGACTTTGGTTATTAAGCAAATTCTCCAGTTATGCAGGTCTCTTGACTCTGTTACTTTTACGTATATCCCCTGTGAGTGGAATGTTGTTGCTGACTGCCTAGCTAAATGGGCTTCTGAGCATGGGCAAGGCTGGAATATTGTTGACCAGAGTCTCCTTCCCCCTGATTTATCTCATAAGTTGGATCAACTTGTTGTTCAGGACATGGCTCCTTAGAGCTCTATGTTGTATTGTTCTCTTTGGCTTTCAATAAATTTTTACCCCTCTTTTAGTCCAAACTTGTCAAAATCTGGGTGTGTTGAATAAAAATTTATTTGGTTTGTATATATGTGACTTTTGCTTTGTATTTTTTTTTATATTGATTTATGCAGATTTGAACTTAAGACCTTCTACTTAGGAGGCTTTGCAACTTAGTGTTGTACTATGGGATCATCCACAGATTTGAACTTAAGACCTTCTACTTAGGAGACTTTGCAACTTACTGTTGTACTATAGGGTCATCCCCATGCTTCATACTTTTTGGTCATGTGATGTGGTAAATGCTGAGTTGACTGTTGACTAGTGTAGTTGTAGGAGAAAGGACCTTGTAGCAGCACACCCTAACTTTGTGCACCTACAGATTTTCAACCGTATGCCAAATCTCAATGATTTTTTCAGTATGTCTCCGTATATGAGTTAACTACTTAAAGCTAAGGTTTCAGCTTCTAGGTATTCACGGATCTCTTTGTAGAGACCATCGAACACAGAGTGGTACAAAAATGGTCATTTCAAAGTGCCGCTTGATACCCGCTATGTTCTTGCACCAATAATCATTCACTCAAAAATGCCAGTGCTTGTGGCCAAATGTCCCAATAGTTGTTATGAAATGTCCTAATAGTGGTGCACAAATGGGCCAATTACCAACCAAAAAAGCTAAAAATGATCAACTATTAGTACATGTGTGATAGGCTATTGGTACATGTCTTATCATTTTTGGGGCTCCTTTAATAATAGTAATTGGGGGGTCAACATGACAAAAAGGTCACAGTTATTGTACCCCCTAATGGGTTATTGTACCTCCTAACGATTACCAGGTCTTTCCTCTAGTTGCTTGTGTATTGTTGGTTTCTTGTTCTTGAGTTTTGCTTTTAATGGTATGATTTTGCATTCTCCACCTTTATGTAGTGTTTGTTTAATGATTATTAGTGTTTTCGAGTTTATTTTTAATGATATATGGACATTCATTTAAAAATCTCCTTGTGGAGATTTTTATATTTATTGAGAAAAAATTTAGGATCTTTTTTTTTAATTTGGGATTTTTTTTTTAATAGTTGTCAAGATTCTCTTTTTAGAGTGTGATAGAAAATGAGTTAAAGAATGAGGTCTTTAAATAAATAATTGTACAAGTTTGTTTTCAAGGTATTTCTTGAGGTATGATTTTTGTTAACTCTCTAGATGCTAATTTTTTGGTTCATGAATTTGATAGTTCTTGTTAGCCAATAGGCTATTATATGTTGAAATCACCGGATTTGCATCATGTCAGATGCCTAAAAATAAAATCCATCCATATGTCGTCGGAGACCATGTCATCTATGTAGGTGAAAAGTTTATTTGTGACGTGTTTCCCTGTTCTTTTGTAGAAGGAGATTTTTTGCGTACAAGGCAAGCTTCGACAAGCTTTTTACAACACTGCAACAAAGGCACCGCCAGTAATACTAATCCCTTCATCATCAGCTGTTGGGATTTGTGATCTCTTAACAAAGGTGTGTAAGATTGATGTGTGAATGGTTTCCTCTACCCGCTGGTGAGAAGAGAGCAACCAGAAAAACCATGTAAGGGTAGCAGATGTGGTATCAATGCCTCCCAACAGAAAGCTAACCACCATCTCCTTCAAAAAGATATCCATCGCACGAAATCCATGATTACCGGATATGCCCAAAATGGTGTTTTGGACCAAGCTTTAGGCCTTCTCAAAGAAATGCCTCAGTCAGATGTGGTCTTATAGAATGCTACGGTTGTAGGGTACACACAAAATGGTTTCGTTGAGAAGACTTTGGAGGCATTAAGCAACTGAAATTGGCAGGTTTAAAGCCAAATGCCACGACAAGTCGGGTCCCATGTGGGCTCGACTAAATTTTTTATTGATCTTAATCAAATGGGCCCAAAAAGTCACCTCCAAACCGCAAAACATACATATCGAATCAGAAAACACAAAGCAATTGATCATTGAAGTTTGAATTCTAACCAATTTGTTAAGTGCACAAACTAAGCTCGGAGCCCCTGGAATGGCCTTCAAAAATTGATCAAATCACATCAAAAGACCACGACAACTGGAAGGCATGATGAATGATATGTTGGGAGCCAAAGTATAAAATGATTTTATTTGATACTACATGAGGTGCAAGATATCAGTACACAAAGTGGGCAACTTCATTATTTCTACAACTACACACACCAAGACTTTATAAACTAGATTTCATTTTGGCCTCAAAAAAATATCAAACCTCGCCCTGAGACCTTGCATCTAAACATGAGGGAACATTTACATGCATACAATGCGAGTAACTTATTTTCAACTCTTGACCATCAACTGGATGAAAAAAATTAAAGCCCAAAGGAGACCTTCTCATAAACCCTTCTCTGTGCAAATTGCAAAACATTGTGTACTGCAAATGAAATGGACTTGAACAATGTGATCATTCCTAATTTCCAGCTCATGACTACTGTAAGAAGGGTTCCGACCAGGTGAAGCGATGTGTGGGACAATGCTACGATTTTCTGCTGGCTGCGGCTAGGGTCTTTGTGCCCTAGCTGTTTGTGGTGTTTGTCTGTGTACAGGGGTAGCGAAGGTGTGTGCTAGTGGGCTGCATTCAGGTTGTGTAAGAGCTGCATTTTCTGTGGTGGGTTTTGGTTCTGTTGGGTGCTGGATTTGGGGTTATGTTTTCCTTTGTTGGTTTTTGTGGCTCAGGTTCTGAATGACAAGGATTTCAATGACCTCGGAATCGGTGTTGTTGGGTTATGATAAGACTCATCATGGGTCTTCATCCAGCATGCATGCACAAAAGGCTGAGACTTTTTATGCGAGTGAGGGTCCTAAGATGAAGAAGATTAATGGGTGTTTGCCTCAAAGCCAGGATCGCCCTGTTTTAGTCATTTCTCTTGATTCGGTGTAGGAAGATGTCTCCTACTGGAGTCAGCATGCTCTCATTTGCAAGTTTCTTGGTATTCACATTCCTCTGTCTATACTAGAAGCTTGGATCCGGAGGTCATGGCAGATTGAAGGTGATTTGGATATTATGCTGGCTGCTAATAGCTATTTTATGGTTGTTTTTACCAATATGGCAGATCGTAATAGGGTGTTTGAAGGTGGCCCTTATTTTTACAATCAAGCTGGGTTGTTTATTAAACCATGGCATATGGGTTTTAATTCGGCTGAGGAGATGCCTTCTCGAGTTCCTATGTGGGTTTTCCTGCCTTGCCTCCCTCTTGAATTTTGGAGAGAGGATATCCTGCAGAGGGTTGCTTCTCTTTTGGGGAAGCCTGCTGCAGTTGCTACCCAAAATCTGGATAAAAAGGTTATTTCCTTTGCTCATATTTGTGTCGAGATTGATCTCAACAATCCACTACCAGATTCACTGGAAATTTGTATTGGTTCTGCATTGTGGATTCAACAGCTAGATTATGAATCTATCCCTTTTCGATGTCGGTTATGTCATGAGTATGGCCATCTCCGGTAGCAGTGCCCCAAAATTCGTAAGGATGCTCCTTCTTCTCATTCTCCTTCCTCGGCTCCTCCCCCTGTTGGTAGTGAGGATAAAGGAAAAGCTCCCATGCGAGAGGAGGCTACAGTTAAAGATAAGGATGATTTTGTGCCAGTTAAATCTAAGGCTAAAGGAAATCGGGGTCAGAAGAGTCCTTTTAAGGATATGCAGTCAGCTGGGGGTTTCAACAGATTTGAAGATCTCGATTCCTTAGCTTTGGAGGAAGGGATTTCAAATGTTGTCACTTCTACTATGGTTGGAGTGGGTATGGTGATTGCTCCAACTCTTGTGTCAGATCCTGTTCAACAAGGAGGCCTTCAGGTACAACAGGTGACTTTGGATAATCCCATGGAAGATGATATTTTTTTGATAGATTTAGCTAGGGAGGTTTTATTTGCTTCTCATGCTAAGGGATTTTCTCATCGTCTGGGAGTACAACAATGACCCCTTAAGAAGGTCTTGTTGATAAATCTTCTAGGGGACGAAAGACGGACCATGATAAGATTAAGATTACAGGTGACCTATTGGTGGAATCAGGGTTGGTTAAACCTATTGTTTCTCACTTTTCTCAAACCTCTCAATGATCGTTCTCTCTTGGAATGTGAGGGGGTTGAATAGCACCTCCCGTCAACAAGCTATTCATGATTTGATTGAAATTCATTGTCCAGATGTCTTTTGTGTTCAAGAGACAAAGGTTTCTATTGAGGTCATGCATTAGTGTGCTCCACGTATTTGGTATGATGGTCAGTGTTAGAGTATTGTTCGCAGGGTAACTCTGGAGGTTTGGCTCTTTTTTGGAACCCTTGCAAGAATTTTCCCCTTTGGTGAATATCTAGTCATAATTCCATCTCTATGGTTGCTGCCACTTTGGATTCTGGTGAGACTATTCTTGTTACCAATGTATATGCTCCTATTGATATTCGTGGCAAAATTAGACTCTAGGACCACATTAGGTATGTTCACTTTTGTGATCCTTATTTTCCTTGGATTTTGGGTGGGGATTTCAATTATGTTTTATGTTTGGAGGAGAAAAGAGGTGGTTTTCCTAGACTTGGTCCTGCTTCTGTTCTTTTTCAATCCCAGGTGGATGCTCTTTCTGTTATTTATGTTAAGCCTTCAAATGGGATTTTCACTTGGGACAATAGATGCAATGGTCATGAGGCCATCTCTGAACGTCTAGACAACTTTGTTGTTTCTTGTTTCTAGGTTGGAGGTGGTTTGGTTACCAGTTCTGAAATTCTTGACTGGAGGGGTTCAGATCATTGGCCAATTAAGTTCTCTTCTTCTCCTGTGGCTTCGCTTAAGAGGCCTTCTTTCAGATTTCAGCTTATGTGGCTTCGTGACTCTTTGCTTTATGATTTGGTGGCTAAGTGGTGGAGAGAGGGTGGACCAACTTATGGCACTACTGTGTTTATTTTTGAGAAGAAACTTAAATATGTAAAGTATCATCTTAAGAGATGGAATACTTCATGTTTTGGGAACCTCCAGTCTAGAAAGAAGAATGCTCTCGATTGTCTTGCAGTGATTAGTCGTCAAATTAGGGACTCTGGCCTTACTGTTGTTCTTGGCAAGGAAGAATCTCAGGCTTTGCGGGATGTGGAAGAATGGGAGCTTCGTGAGGAGATTTATTGGAAACAGAAGGCTCGCATTGATTGGTTGCAGGAAGGGGATAGAAATACTTCTTTTTTTCATCATTCGGTTTAGGCTCATCGTAATAAGGGGTGTATTTCTTCTCTTGTTACTTCGGAAGGACTTAAGATTTCCTCTCAAGTTGCTCTGATTAGGGAAGCCTGACATTTTTATTCTTCTCTTTTTGCTGAAGATTCTTTGCCTGCTGATGAAGAGGAGAATTTGATTTTGTCTTGTTTTCCTTCTCTTATCATCGGGTCAATGAATGATTCTCTTATTCGTCCAATTTTGATCACAGAGCTTGAGAAATTTGTTTTTGGGATGAATATTGGCAAGGCTCCTAGGTCTGATGGTTTTCCTATGGAATTTTTTCAGGAATTTTGGGATATTATTAATCAGGATCTCTTGGAGGTGGTTAGGGAATCTCTTCAGAATAAGCAGATTCTTTGTGCTTTGAACTCCACCTTTTTGACCCTCATTCCCAAGAAAGAAGGGGCTGAAAATCTTGAGTCCTTTCGCCCCATTGCCCTTTGTAATGTGGTGTATAAAATTATCACTAAGTTGATTGCATAAAGACTTAATATATGTCTTCCGGTTGTGATCTCTAAGGAGCAAGGGGGTTATGTGGCTGGTAGGCAGATTCTTGATGGGGTTGTTTTTGCTTCTAAAGTTATTCACTCTATGTCAGTTTCAAAGAGAGATCTATGTTCATCAAGTTGGATATGGCCAAGGCTTATGACAAAGTCAAATGGAGTTTTCTTCAAAAGATCCTTCTAGCCTTTGGCTTTTTCCCTGAATGGGTGAGCTGGATTTTGAGTTGTGTTACTTCATCTTCTTTCTCTTTTATTATGAATAGCGAGCCTTCAGAGCCTTTTGGTGCCTCTAGAGGCCTCCGCCAAGGAGATCCTATTTCCCCATACCTCTTTATCATTTTGGCTGAAGGTCTGGGTTGCTTTCTTAAGCTTCATGTTACTCAAGGTTTGATTCATGGGTGACATTGGGGTGTTGGCCTACCTCATCTCTCTCATCTTCAGTTTGTGGATGACACTTCTCTTATGGGACAGGCTCATGTTCAGGAAGTTACTTCTTTTAAACAAGCTTTGGATGTGTACCTTGCTAGTTCTGGTCAAAAAGTTAATGAGCATAAGTCCTCCATTTTCTTCTTCAATACACCTCAAGCTATTCAGAGGTGTATTGCTGATATTATGCAGTTTTCAATTGGCTCGCTTCCCTTTGTTTATCTGGGTATCCCTCTCACGGTGGGTAGGCATCCTAGATCTACTTGGAAAATGTTGCTTGATAAATTGCGCCAAAGGGTTAACCACTGGACTCGTCGTTGGCTATCTACTGCAACTCATTTGACTCTTTTAAAGTTGGTTATCCAGGCCCTTCCTATTTACAGGTGTTTTTTTCAGGCTGCTCCTATGTACTTCCTTCAGGAATTTGATGCTCTCTCCCATCAATTTCTCTGGAGTGGGAATCTCTCAACTTCTAAATGGAGCCTTGTTAGGTGGGAAATTGTGTGCAGACCAATTAAAGAGGGTGGCCTTGGTTTACGGTCTTCTATTCTTAAAGGAAAAGTTCTTGCTGCTAAGCTTTATTGGCGCTGGTGTACTAATCAACATCATCTTTGGGCTCGCATCCTCTCCCATAAGTATCTTCCTGGAGTTGATGGCTTTAATATTACATGCTTTCCTCTATTGGGGAGAGGTTCTATGATTTGGAATACTTTAAAGCTTGGAGCTCAATTGGTTTAAGATGGTCTCTTTTGGATCTGTCACTCTGGATCTCAAGCTTTGTTTTGGCTTGACTCTTGGGATGGTTACCCCTCTATCCTTTCCTCTCATCCTCATCTTCAGGCCCTTTCTAAATTTTTTTTTGCTACTGGTTGGGACACTGTCGATCATTATAAGATTGGACGTGGAGGGGGGTTGACACATTGGAAAAATTTCTCTGAATGGCCTCCAGGGGTTATGAGGAAGATAAGCGTGAGCTGGCTCAAATCTTACAGGCTTGGGATTGTACTTCTTTGGTCGGGCATGATGTTTTAGCCTGGAATTGTAGTGATTTGTCTGGGAAATTCTCTGTGTCTGCTGGCTATGTGGAACTTCTCCGACAAAATTTTGGTGCAATTCAGGTGCCTTGGTGGAAAGAAGTTTGGTATAAGCATTCTTGGCCCAAGTGAAATTTTTTAATGTGGCTGGTGGTTCACAACCGGTGCCTCACCTAGGATAATTTATGCAAGCATGGTTTTCAGGGACCTTCGATGTGTGTTTTCTGTCATTCTAGTGAGGAAAACATCTCTCATCTCTTCTTCTAATGCTCCTTCACTAGACATTTGTGGCATTCTTGGTGGAATGTGTGGAACCAATCATGTTGGCATGTCTCTTCTTTAGCAGAGTTCTTTTCTCGATGGGGTAAGGCTCCTATGAAAATTGCCTTTCTTAAGGTTGCCTGGCATCTTGGACCTTCCTTTCTTATTTGGCATATTTGGTTGGAGCAAAATCAAAGAATCTTTTAGGATGTGTCCTTGGAGCCTCATTACTTGTGGTGGAAGATTCTCCACTCTTTGAGAGAAACTATTTCTGCAAAATGTGACACTATGGATGTTATAGATCCTGGACATGCTATTGTCCATAACCACCTGAATTTTCCTCCTCCACAAGGCAAGCATTTGAGGAAGACATGTTGGCACCCTTTGCGAAAGATAAATAGAGTTGGGAAGTGGAGTGCTCCTCCGCAAGGTACTCTTAAAATCAGCACGGATGGGTCTTCCAAAGGAAATCCAGGTCCTGCAGGTATTGGTGGACTAGGCAGAGATAGTAGGGGAGATGTTCAGTTTATATTTTCAGTTTATAAAGGTCATCACACCAACAACCTGATGGAGGCCATAACTATCTTGTATGTTGTGGAGCGTGCTTGTGACCTTGGATGGTGAAGGCTTATCTGTGAATCTGACTTGCAGGTGGTGATTCACCTATTGACTCACCCGCATTTTGAGGATGTTAGCTGGAAGTTAAGCTTGATTGTTAACTAGATTCTTCATTTGTGTATTTCTTTGGATTTTGTTACTTTCACCCATATCCCCAGAGAGTGGAATGGTGTTGCTGAGTGTTTGGCCAAATGGGCCTCTAATTATATTTTTTCTTAGAACATTGTAAATATGGCTCAATTACCTCCAGGCCTATCTCATTAGTTAGATCATTTAGTGGATCTTGATAGGGTTGTTTGACACCTTATGGCTGCAGTTCTTCCTTCTTAAATAAATTTTCACCCCTCTTTTATTTCAAATGAAATGGACTCGAAAAAAATATCAAATGAACTCAAGGGACTCTCAAAAATTTCACATGAGTTCAGTGATACACTAAAAATATAGGGCAACAATTGGATTATCTTTACAATATATTGATCAAAAGTTATAACTCTATGAAAATGGTTACCAGGGAGATGTAAAACTGTGCACATTGAAAAATCTGAATAAATTGCACACAGATTAGCCTAACCAAATATATCAAATGAGGTCTCCAAGCTCTCAAAATGGAGAGAGGATTTCAACCGGTGTGAAATACAAGCCTGCAAAGTAGGCCACCTAAAAAATTTTGAAAATGTGCACAATGTGAACATTTGTAGACCCCTCAAACCAAGTGCTTGAAAATTGACCAAAATTAATCATGGGAGGCTGTGACCTATTACACAAACTTAATTATGATAAATGAACACAACCCCAAAGCTATTTTGCATGATAACTACCGAGCTTCAAATTATTTGCTCTCAAAGCAGGCCCTTCTGACAAATGTTTTAGGCGTGTACTTATATGCCTTAGTTCACAAATTCAACATACTTCAAATCTCATCAAAATTTGAAGGTGTCAATAGTGGCTCTCATTAGGGATGTATACTCCTTGCGGACATAGGAAGGAATCAGATCTCTGATGAAGCAAACCCAATATTTATTCCATTGGGAAAAAAAGTCAAAAGGTTATTTACGCCCTTACTATTTTGGTTTGAAAAATTAAACCATAGTTGATACCCCAAGGCCACCCAAAAATGAATGCCTCAACTTACCTCTCTCATAAACAAAATTTTCATCACCTTGTACTGAAGCCAATATGAAATTACCACTGACATTTTCATGATCAAACTCGTTGTCATCCTTCACCAACCCATCACACATAACATTATCAACATATTCACTATCAACATTCATGTGAAAGTCAAGCATAATCTGAAAATATTGATACAATGTATCAACCATATCTCATATTCATTATGCAAAACACAATTTGACTACAAACAAAATTCATCACTATTTTACTCATTACCAAATTTCATAAAAACCTTATCTAGCTGAAAAAAGAAGCACTCATATTCTGTCATATAGATAGTGTTGTTTGGCTCAATCTGATCTTTATTTTGCACATAAAAAATAAATCTCTCATAAGAATTTACTTGTAAATCAAGCAAATGATGTTAAATGTGGTCATTTGTATGAAAACAAAGAGGTTCACACACAAGAATTTCATATAACTTCAAATTAGGGTGATGAAACAAGTGTTCATCTTCACATTCCAAGCCCATCTCATCATTCTTAACTTCAACACCTTGCAAGTATAGAAAACTTGATCAGTACTTCTTAGTTTGAAAAAGTCATGCATGACTTCTGATTCAAAAATGCCAACTGATTTATCATTCACATCAGTATTACTGTCCACATAAAATTCTTCAAAATAAGACTTATCCAAGCAAGAAAATGGGCACTCATATGAATATGCATTTGGAAACTTTTGTCTGGGAGTGTTATTGCAACAAACTTCATAATCATTTGTTTTCCTTGCTTCATAAAAATCTGAATTCACACCATCGTGTACATCTTTATACTCATCATATAAAGTACTATCACAATTAAAAAATCTTTCAGTTGTATGTGCATTATCATCTTGTAAGTTGATTTTTTCATGTGTAAAATGAAACTCATGAACATAGTGTCATATGTGGGACCACAAAACTCATCTTCATTGCCAAAATTAATTCAAGAAGAACACAAAGGTTGAGAGTTGTGTACATATCTTTGATACTCAATGGTCAACAAGTTTGAGATTTACTCACTACTAAGTGAACATGCATCTTCTCTATCTAATTCTCCTTTCTTCCTACAAGTGTCATCTGATTGTAAAGAAAGTTCTACACCACTATCCTTGGAATTCCTTAAATATGAAAACTCAGAGAGTTCACCATTATCCTTCACAATCTAGTAGATATAATCTCCAATAACCTTCTTAAAATCACAGTCATAGTCTAACATAGAATGCAAACCTCCAATATGTTAATCTTTACTAACATTTGAACTATCATGACTGCAAACCACACTTGCACATACATTTACCACATGTTGATCATAAACATTTCCTACATCCTCGTCACTAATGAGTGCACTATTATCTACTACTTCAGCTTCCAACTCATGATTATCAGTGCTATGAAAATGCAAAGATGATTGTTGTTCTACTATTTGATCACATAAAGAATTTAAATTTTTGTTTACATCATTTTCAAATGCGCATAACATATCATTTAGCTAATTAAAAATATTGTTGTCATATATGTGAGATACAACCTCATGCACAAGATTATCTTCTTTATTACACAATTAATTTATAGACAAAGTATTATCACTTAGCTTTTGTTCACCAATGGCAATATTATTACCAACATTATGATGATGACATGTAGCTGATTAAATGATTGACTATATTAAGTTGAAGATGATGCAAGACATTAAATAAGTTAATGGTTTGTATTGTCATTGATGTCAACTTGATATCATCTGTATGGTCATGCCAAAGACTTCAAAGAACCAATGGAATAAAGGTTATGCTTTCAACAATGCATAAAAGTCTAGTATTCACTAAGTGACAGACTACACCGGCGGAGTGCACACCATCGGTAAAGACAAAGATAAAAGTCACAGTGATGCCCAACGAGCAGAAGATAGTGTTGCCCGATGAAGCAGAATCACATGATGCCCGACAAGCTAAAAATAGTGTTTCCCAACGAGCAACATCCAATGATGCCCGATGGATGGAGATCCCGAAGCTAATTGAAGCGACACCGATGGAAATGGCAGTTGTCACCGACGACAAACTGCAGAATTGACCGACAGAACAGAGAGATCGGAAAATGATAAAATATCTAGCTGGCAGAGCTAAAGGATAGACTTAACTGGTTGTTTTATTTGACCACAGTTAAGTAAGTGATATGTACAGTTGGCAAGAAGATAACTATGAGATAAATCAGGAGTTAAAGTCGTAAATCAATTTGGCTGGATTGTTTTTCACACCAAGAATCAAGAACCAAGAATTAAGGTCTATCATGTCTATTTAAGAGACAAGAACAATTCACTCTTAGTAGTGGTCGATAAGCAATCAGATACATGGGGGAGTGAACTCATAGAAGATGCTGAAGAGAAACTGATGAAGGATTAACTTCATGCAGTCCTGATCAATCAAGCTGAGGGAGAGCTAAATAATTCTGCAGACACCGACGAAAAAAAAAGCACAGCATCACAGAGCAAAAAGAGTTAAGTAAAAAGGAATTGCATTGATACATTGATCATAAAGATATTGTAAGTAAATAGATCTAAAAATCTGCAATTAAGTTGCATTAGAAACATGTCATTTTGTTTCAGTTTAACCATTGAAGCAATAAGTCTCTTAACAGAGTAGGACATAACAATCTTTTGTAATTGAGGTATATCCTAACAGATTACCAGAAGGTTGACTCATGATAGTAGCACCGGTCTTACCTAAAGCCTATTGATAGTCTAAGAAGGAGGCTGATTCAAGGATGGTAGTAAGATTT
>MU226880.1:6561791-6574815 GCA_018584345.1 Thuja plicata | reverse complement strand
CACCCCCACCGCCACCCCCACCCCCACCTCCTCCCCCACCTCCACCACAACCCAATCCCAATGATTTAGAACGCTTCAAAGAGTTAGTTGATGAGAATGTTAATTCTATTGTTGGACACATTGATTCTCTCAGAAACCAACCATTTGTTCCCCCACATGTGCACCGATACATTGCTACAATGCAAAGCATTGTAGATTCTGTGAGATCCATTGATGGGGATATTAATGGCCATAATGCTTGGAGAGAGGAGATGAGGCAATATTATGCTGATGGCCTCTCCTACCAACAAATTAATGAGTTAAAAATAACAAAGGACACAATTTCTCCTTATTTCATAGACCCAAAAACAAATAACCCCATCCATAATAAAAAAAACACATATCCATGAGGTGGTGTAGACATGATGGAATGGTCAATAATTTTTGGAGTCATTGGTGGATGTGTTTTGATCACCCCCCCCCCCCCCCCCCCCCCCCNACCCCCCCCCCCCCCCCCCATGCAAACCAACAAGTGCCCTTCTATTTTTTGAAAAAATTATATGTTGAGTTTGTGTTGGGTAGAAAACCCAACTACTTTGATATTAGATATTTTTAGGGGGTTGGTCTTGGCATGCCTCAAAATAGGCAAGGGGCCAGGATTGACCCTAGGAGACCCGTTTCACTCGCACCTCTCTTGGATCCTCCCACCCCTATATTACCTGTTCATTTTTATCATCAGTCCATGGTCTCAGCGCTTGGATCATTGAGCCAGTTGACTACTAGCCTCAAGGAGCAGTCCACACATATTGCAAGTCCTGCAGCAGAGCCTCATCTCTGGATGAATTGCAATGAGATGTGTTATGTTCCTATGCCTCAGGAGGGTGAGGCTGCTTCTTCAACACATGGAGCATCACATTAGTTTCGATCATATGTGGACATGCTCACTGCTAGAGACCATTCTCTCGATCACCAGGATCCACAGGTACAAATACATTCTCACCTATATTTATTTTTAATTTAATTTGAACACATGTACACTTTTTTATTTTTTTAGATCATGTGCAATATGAATTTAATTTATTGAAAATACATGTATGTATGTGCTTGTGAACAGACTATGGGCGGAGAGCCATCGAGATCAGGACTAGATGGGATAATTTTTTCCTTGAAACATGTTGGCACATCTCATGGGGTATAATTAGAGAAATCAAGAGATTAGTGAAGTCAATTTTTAATTCACAATTCAATTAAGTGTTAAACCTGTACATTTCTAAAAAATATGTGTTGTAAAACAGGGGGGTCATGATCCACCGAGACACACTATGCCCAGTGGTCCACCACTATCCTTTGTACTGGATGCTGAGCCACCAGAGGTAATTTACTACCAGTAATATTTTGTAATATTTAAATTCAAAATTTATCAATGACTTTCCATGTATTAAAGCGCTATTTAACCTCTTACTACAAATTAGTGCAATTTCCTACACAACTAAATTTGTGAATCTTTGTATTTGTAGGTCATTGCTAGGGATACCACACAGATTGAGTCCCAAGAGGGACCAAGACAAGAAATGGATGTCCATATGGTAATTTTAAATTGTTCCTCTCAATTTTATATAAATTGTATTAAAATATTAAAAATCATTTTTTATAGTATTGGTGTTGATCATTTCACGCAGATAGAGTCCCAAGAGGGACAACACCATGAGATAGGTCATGATGTCCACTAGGAAATTGGAGGAGACACACAAATTGTGATGGTAATAAGTTTAATAAGTTCATCTTAAGAGTTAATTTTTATAAATTTTATTAATGTTATTTTTTAAGATAATTTTGAGTAGTTTAAACATTGAATTCATGTATATATATTAGAGCCATTAAATTTTTAAACTATGGTGCTTTTTTAACAGAGTCATTCACATGGTCTTGATTCACATGGACTGAAGAGGACTTTGGACTTTAGGGATGCTTGATTTCATGCATATTTTATATTAAATACACTTGATGTTTATGTTATGAACACTTGATATTTTATGTTATGGACACTTGATGTTTTATGTTATGAACACTTGATAAGTTAGGACACTTGATATTTTATGTTATGGACACTTGGTATTTTATATTATCTACACTTGATGTTTTATGTTACGAACACTTGATACTAGACACTTGATATTTTATGTTATGGACACTTGATTTTTACATGGGTTTTATTTACATGCTTTATTTGATGATCAATTTATGTATATATCTATTGTACACAATTTGGACATTAAAAGAAAATAAAAAAAAGAACAAGATATAAGACAATGTGAAAATTAAAAGCTTCTCAATTTTGAAGATAGAATGAATGAACATGTCGTTGGTACTTTTAATAGTATACCAATATAGGTCTGTGCAACAATAAAAAGATTCAAGTCATCAGCAAAATGACATCATTATATACCTAAACTAAAATTGAACTAGCAACCTGCAACAATAGAAAAATATTTAATAAGTAACTAAAATTATGTGGACATGGTAAATATGAAGTCAAAAGCATGTACAAATTAATGTTTGTGAGTACGTAAATGTAATACTAGCATACTTACCATGTATTTAAAAACAACATTCATTAAAAGTTCTTCAAACAAAATGGTGTCGCTATGGACCTGAAGCAAAATTCAACTACCAACATGCAATAATAGGAAAAAAATTTAATAAACTTTAAAATTTTGTGAACATAGTAAATACGAAGAAAACTTAAACTACAAATTAATGTTTGTGAGTACGTAAATGTAATACCAACATACTTACCATGTATTTAAAAACAACGTTCATTATAAGTTCTTCAAACAAAATGGTGTTGCTATGGACCTAAAGCAAAATTCAACTAGCAAGATGCAATAATAGGAAACAAATTTAATAAACTTAACTAAATTTTTTTGAACATAGTAAATACGAAGAAAAATTCAACTACAAATTAATGTTTGCGAGTATGTAAATAACCACCATACTTACCATATTTAAAAATAACGTTCACTAAAAGTTCTTCAAACAAAATGGTGTCCCTATATACCTTAAGCAAAAATCAACTAGAAATATACAATAATAGAAATAAATTTAATAAGTAACTACAATCTTTTGAAAAACATAATCATGAAATCAAGAACATGTACTTAAGGGGATAGATATGATAATGGCTTGCAAGGATATCTTAAGGGGAAGTCTTAAGGGGACGTCTTAAGGGGATGTCTTAAGGGGAATTCTTAAGGGGATATCTTAAGGAGATATCTTAAGGGGATATCTTAAGGGGGAAAAAATTAGGTTGACTGAAGGGGACGTCTTAAGGAGAAGTCTTAAGGAGATATCTTAAGGGGATATCTTATGGGGTGTAAAAATTGGGTTGACTTAAGGGTACGTCTTAAGGAGATGTCTTAAGGGGAAGTCTTAAGGGGATATCTTAAGGGGCTATCTTAAGGGGAGAAAAAATTGGGTTGTCTTAAGGGGATGTCTTAAGGGGATGCCTTATGGGTATGATAATGCAAGTATTTAAATAGATAAAATATATGTCAAGTTATCAAAAAAATTAAAAATACACATATATACTTGTGTTTAAACTTATTCCATTGTACCACAAGCCTCATTATGACATGTTAAGGTGATGTTAAAAATGAAATAAATTATATATAAATTTATCAAAAATTCTAGAAGTACGCATATATCTAAATACCTATATATGCTTATTCCATTATACCATCTACATCCTCTCTTTTCTGCAGTGCATCTATAATAATCTCATGTTCTTCCATAGAAATTGACCACAACTCTTTCTTAAATGGTCTCCCATGATATCTCGATAGCTTTATATTAGTTGCCAAAAGAAAATGCAAGTAGTGTATAATCTTCTTATATTTTTCATAGTCTTCGAATGCAGGCAAACCATTCTTCCTTGTTAGGTATTTTCGTAACCAAGTGAAAACAACTACCACTAAACCTGTAGGATAATGAAAACCATCATCATCTTCTCTAGGTTGTACTAACTTATGTTTGGTCTCAATGCATATAGCCAACCAATACTATGTTTCCTCTTCATTGTTCTCAGGTGCAACAATAACATACACATGTCCTACAGATTGGAATATAAATTAAAAATAATTAAATTACCATATATTTTAATTGCAAAAAAAAACTTATACCAATATTTGAATTCAAATATAAATTGATATAGAAAATACAATTACCTTCTTGTACAAGATCTGAAAGACGATCGTAGTCCTCTGATGCAAATATTTGATCATTGTCTTCAAGTGTTGTTTCATTTTGCTCATATGTGTGACCAGGTGTTAGCGATATTTGCTTCCACTCTTTGACCCATTCTTTATTCTTGCGAGAATTTCAATCACCTGAAATACAAAATTGACAAAAACATGCAAGCTCCCTTGTCCACAAAGTCCATGTGCTTGCATCTAAACTTTTAAATGCCATGATGCTGATCCACTAATTGTCTGACAGTCAAGCCTATGTGGAATGCCATTTTCTTCAATTAATGAAAAATATTGTTTAATTGTATGGTTCTCATTTGATGCTACACATAATCTTGAATTGCACTAATCCAAAATAGCATGTGCATCTTTAAATTTAGCTGCATCCTCAAATTTTAATTGCTCTCTAGCCAAAATTCTCTTCACACATGCACCAACTCCATCATGTTCTCCTTTACCATGTCTAGCTTCAAAAAAACTCCACATATGTGGTATATTGGTTTCCTTGCGAGCCCTACTAAGCCAATAAAACATTTGAGCATTCTTAAATTGACCCATACAATTATTAAACCATATGAGATGTTCTCTCATGTGGATTTCTCGTTCTCTTAAATTAATATACAAATTTTCAAAACAATGTTGAACAAACTCTAGCGAGTGCATTCGATTATCACTTAAATAGAAATGATACTCCCTCACTATTCTTCTATCGTCCTCTGTACTATCATGTGCATGTCTATAAACAATATGGACAAACATAGACACTTGCATTGAATTGTAGTATTGGTCTTGAGTTTCCACTTGTCGAGCAAGAGTATAATTTTCTGTAAAGTTGACCACTGATAGTATAGTACCAATTGGAAATGTATTTCTACTTGTGCAGAATTGACCATCGAGTCGTCTAGCATATTGAGAGTGTTTCATGTATTTTGAAACAATCTTACTCTTGAATTCTAAAATGAATGCATGTACACTAAGTTTTTCTGTGATTAATTCTCATCTCTTTCTAATTTTTCCATCTTTTAGAGGATACTCAATATTCTTAAATCTTTTAACATCCACTAATTGTTGTCCAAAATCATTTTCACTAATTTCATGCATGCAATGTCCTATTAATGAAGAATTTCCACAACTAGTGCATTGTCCAGAAATACATGAACTTAAGAAAATTATTTCCCCATTTGATCTTTCAAAAAACAAACTTGCTACAAACTCCTTGATTGTCTCAGGTGGTATATTAATGTCACAATTCTCTGTAAGCTTTTTAGCATGTAAACTACACCGTATATATCGAAAAACATCATAGTGATAACGAAATTGAACATGTGTTTTGCAACAACAAGATATTCGTTGCTTATTGATTTTCACATACCAAGGCTTGCATTTTTCAAATGATCTTTGACTAAGAGTAATTTTCCTAGGTAACACAACCTCATATAAAAATTTCTTATAAAATTCAGTTTGTGTTGTGTCTAATAAGTGTTTTGGATGAGTATCATGAATTTTACACCCCACTCTCAATTTCAAAACATCTCTCGCATTAGATGAAACCCTTGTATTACCATGCCAATAATTTTCAAGCAATGATTTGATTTCAGGACTCAATTTCATGTCAGATCGTGGGAGTCTACCACTAAAACTCCAACATTGGTTAATTGAATCATTTTCAATACTTGATCTTCTCCTTGCTGCTCTTACCAATGTTTTAGGAGGCATGTTTAAAATTCTACTAATAGTTTTAACCATTTTTTTATCCAAAGTGTTTTTATTGACTATAGCAGTTGTTATGACTCATTGTGCTGCATTGCTATCTTTTGATCAACTCATTTTTCCAATAGATTGAATGGCACTAGAAATAGTAGATATAGCATGTTTAACAGATGACTCTTTCATATTTTTTTCACTTTAATGCCTAGGATTTTCATTACTTTTCTCATTTTCCACATTCTCATCAATTGAATCACAAGTTGACATTGAAATGTTAATTTTTTCTGATAGAAAAATTCTTTGTATATTTTATTAGCATATTTTTCTATCTGCCTCGAAGAAAGATTACCGGAAAGACCATTCAAAATATTACTTTCAATATGTAAAAAGTATTTTTCATTTTCATTTAGGAAAGGAATTTCATTGCTCTTTGCATCAACATTAGGAGGATTTTCATTTGCATCAACAAAAGGATTTTCATTTTCAACGACATTAGGAGGATTTTAATTTGCATCAACAAAATGATTTTGATTTTCAACAACATTAGGGATATTTTCGTTTGCAACAACAAAAGGTTCTTCATTTTCAACAACAATAGGGGGTTTTCATTTTCAAAATCTCTAAGGTGAAAAACAAAATTAGTCCTCATTGATTCAATTTCATCTCTAGAATATGCAAGTAATAAGTCTCTATAAAGATTATCATCTATTATCGTAGGTTGAGTATCATTCAAAGTTGAATTCAAAGATGTACCCAGAACATCACTACAAGGTACATTCAATGACATGCTTGCATTCACCTCTTTCATATTTGCATCTTCTGCATCCATTATATCTCCCATGGTATCTTTAATGTTTGACTCTTCAATTGTTGTGGATCATGAAGCTTCATTACTATTCATTTCCCGCATCCTCATTCTTCTATCTTTTTGACGTTTAGCCTCTTTCTCTTTCTCCACTTGAATTTTCTCATCAGTCATAACCCTCCTTTGTTTCTTCTTTTGACGTTGTTTACATCCCATGATTAATAATTGAAATCAATCACACGAGTGTCTTCAATAGTTTAAACTTGCAAAAAAATTCTCAATATGCTCCCAATCATTGATGCCTTCAAATGGAAAATAGAATAGTCAATAAAAAATGCAAAAATTGTCCAAAACCTACAGAATCGATCATTGTCAATCGTACTTCAAGTACAAGATTGATGATGCGGTAAAAAAACACAGTAGATTTAAAAAAAATGGTCAAATATGAAATGGGGTGACGTTTCAAAAATGAAACGCTACCCCGTTTCATAATGTCACCTCATTTTGTATTAAACCAATTTCCAACGACTATGAAATGAAATGGGGTGACGTTTCATTTTTAAAACGTCACCCCATTTTATAACGTGACCCCGTTTTCTAAAATTGAAATTTTCCCCACCAAAAGTGGTCCGGGTTTAGCTTTGGGAAAGGCTTGGTCAACCGACCCTTGGATTTGGATTTGGTTTGACCTCAATGTTGAAGGTCATGTCCATATGTAGACACGAAACTCACTTTGGCCACAAATTAGATTGGGTTTTCTAAGGATTTTTTTGACGAAAAAAAACCCAGTATAGATCAAACAATGAAGATTCATAATATGTAATTTTTTATTAAATTTGATTAATATTTCTATTTTTCAATCATTTTGTACTAAAACAGGTCTATAGAAAAGAGAATACAAGCTTTTTTGTAATTTTAACAAATTTTTTATTTTAAATTTTATTGAAAAATAAATTGTATGACATCAAACTACACATAATTCTACACACTTTGAATTTTTTATATTAAAAAATCAAATGTTTAGGGAAAATTATGCTTGCTGTACACAAGAGGTTTTATAAACAACGATTGAGCCCAATATATAATTAATAAAAAAATATATTTAACATAAAAATATGGAAAAATATTCTCATCAATCTTAAATATATTACTTACCGTTTCCCAAAAGGGTTTAGATAAATAGTTTCATTTGAGTCTAATTTTGCTTGTCATACACACACATGGTATAGTCCTAAAAGAGTGACTTTTAAAATGAGGGTTTTAGTAATCCCTCTTGAAATTTGAAATTTATCATCTGGGTATTTACAAAAATCACATATTTAGAAAGTAGACTTTGAATCCTAAAATTTTATAATAGTGACTTTTTGGAAGATTCCATGTCTAAGTGCCTCAAATCTTTAGGTCAAATAGGAAAAATTTGAAAAAAATAGGAAAAAAGTTCCACTTTTTGGCCAAAAAGTGGACTCAACTTCTTGCTGGCACCCTAAAATAGCAGGGATTTTCTCCTAGATTCTCTCTCCCTTTGAAAAAAATGGAAAAGGGTGCCATAACTTTGCTTCAGAACATCTTCCTTTTGCAAGGTGTATCTTTTTCAAATCTTCATGCCTCCAACAACTAGGTGCAAAATCACCCAAATATGTTCTATAACGTTCCTGCGATCACTCCCCCTGAGGAGTAGATCCATACATCAAGTCCAGAAAATGATATAGCTCTGAAAGCCACTGGACTGATGCATTCTTACAACAATTTAGCTATCGCAAGGAGGGGCTCTCACCCCAAGCATACCTCTGAGATACTCAAAGGCATCCTTTGGCAAAGATTTTGTAAATATATTTGATATTTGTTCCTTTGTTTTGATATACTCCAATCTAATCTCCTTCTTTGCTACCTTGTCTCTCAATAAATGATAGTTAATGGAAATATGTTTAGTCTTTGAGTGCATTACTGGATTCTTTGACATATTCACCATGCTAGTCTTATCACAATGGATAACCACCTGCTCATTAAAACTTATCCCAATGTCCTTCAACATTTGCTTCATCCAAACAATTTGTGTGTAATTTATAGCAGCAACAACATACTCAGATTCAACAGTAGACTGAGCTATACAATCCTTCTTTTTACTTAAACCAGGAAACCAATCTTTTCCCAAGAAAGAATGCACCACCACTTGTACTCAAGTTCTATCATCAACATTTCCTGCCCAATCAGCATCAATATAAGCATGTAAATCAAACTCATCAGATTTTTATACCATAAGCCATAATCCAGTGTTCCTTTCAGATATCTAAATATTCTTTTTATATCAACAAGGTGTGTCTCTTTAGGATCTGCTTGATATATTGCCACAATTCCAACTGCATTAGCAATATCTGGTCTGGTGTGAGTTAGATATTGTAAGCCTCCAATCATAGATTTGTACTTTTTCTACAAAACATTCTGAGATTCATCAGTAGTAGTAAGCTTGTGACCAGTAACCATAGGTGTTCCAATAGGTTTACAATCTTCCAATCCAAAAATATTCAACATTTCTTTAAGATACTTTGTTTGAGAAATAAAAATACCACTCTTGTTCTGATTAATTTGCAATCCAAGGAGAAATTTCATCTCACCAATCATTGACATCTCAAATTCACTTTCCATTTCTTTAGATAATCTTTTACTCATTACATCATTTCCTCCAAAAATGATATCATCAACAAAAACTTCAACTATCAGAATTCCATCTTCAGTAGTTCTTAAGTACAAATTTTTGTCTGTATTACCTTTTCTGAAACCAAGACAAAGTAGATATCTGTCCAATCTTGCATACCATGCTCTTGGTGCTTGTTTCAGTCCATACAAATCTTTCTTCAACTTGCAAACCATGTCCTCGTATTTTGTCAAAGGAAATCCATCAGGTTGTTCAATATATACTTCCTCTTCTAGATCTCCATTCAGAAATATAGATTTCACATCCATCTGATATACTTTGAAGTCTTTGTTTGTAGCATAAGAAAGCAATAATCTTATAGCCTCAAGCCTAGAAATAGGAGTAAATGTTTCTTCAAAATCTATACCTTCTTGTTGTGAGTAGCCTATACAAACCAATCTTTCCTTATTTCATACAACCATTCCTTCTTCATTCATCTTGTTTCTGAAAACCCACTAAGTTATTATAACATTCTTATCTTTAGGTCTAGGAAATAGCTCCCAAGTGTTATTTTTCTTTATCTGTTCCAATTCTTCCTACATAGCCTTAGTCCAAGATTCGTCTCTACATGCCTCATCAGTAGATTTTGGTTCAACTTGAGAGATCAAACAAATTTCATCTCTTAATCTCGATCTTGTCATCATTCATCTATTTGCATCTCCAATAATTTGATCTTTAGGATGGTTTTTCTTAACATACCTAGGAGTCTTAGGAATTTTAGTAAGATCAATTGAGTCATCTTGACATACCTTGTTTCCATGGTCAATCTCAAAAGGTTCTTCTTGATCTGTAGTAACCTCCTTGTTCTCTATAGTCTGGTTGTAGTCATATATTCTTTCCAGAATATGGAACTTTTCATCAACCCTCGCATTAGCGCTTTCAATCATCTTCCTCAATCTTAGATTGAAACATTTATAAGATTTTCTTTTAGTGGAATAACCAAGGAAGATCCCTTCATCACTTCTAGCATCAAACTTTCCTATCTCATCATCTCTTTTTATATAGCATTTACTACCAAATATTCTAAAATATTTCACAGTAGGAGTATGATTAAACCATAATTCATAAGGAGTCTTACTTGTACCTTCTCTGATCTAAATTTTGTTCAAAGTATAAATAGCAGTGCCAACAACTTCTCTCCAATGAATATGAGATACATTTCCTTCCAACAACATAGTTCTAGCAGCGTCTAATATTGTCCCGTTTCTTCGCTCTGCTATCCCATTCTGTTGTGGTGTTCTAGGAGAAGATACATGTCTATATATTCCATGCTCTTCACAGTAGGTATTGAAAAAATCTAAAGTAAACTCTTCACCTCTATCTGATCTCAAACATTTTATCTTTAAGCCCGATTCATTCTCAACTTTTTCTTTGAATATCTCAAATTTGTCAAAAGCCTCATATTTCTCTCTTAGATATGTAACCCACATCATCCTAGAAAATTCATCAACAAAAAGTATAAAATACCTAATCACCATAGTAATTTCTTGTTCTTGCAGGACCACACAGATCTGTATGCACTAGATCCAACTTCCCTTTCGTTGAGTATGATTTTCTTTTAAAAATGCTTCTTGTAGGTGTTATGGTAATATGCTTCTCTACACATGGTGTTAGATGGTTTCAAAATATTTTGTAGGTCTCTAACAACATTAGTCATACTTGCCTTCATAATATTATCATATATTCACATGACAAAATCTTCTATGCCACAACCAACTATCATAAACCTTTGCAACAAAACAAGAAACCTCATATGTATTTAATTCAAATACATTATCTCTAGATTTAGTACCAGATGTGATCAAGTCTCCTGACTTAATTTTGATAGAGAATTTCCCATCAATGAATTTCAATTGATAACCTTTGTCCACTAGCTATCCAACACTCAAAAAATTATGCTTAAGCCCATCAACAAGAAACACATTGTCAATATTGGTCTTTCAATCCAGAGAAATAGATCCAACTCCAATGATAAGCTTAGCAGTATTGTTACCAAATCTCACAACACCACCATCATACTTGGTTAGCTTTACAAATTTATTTCTATCTCCAGTCATATGGTGTTAACAACCACTGTCTATGACCCAATCAGATTTATTTTCAACATGTGACACTAAGGCTCTTTCTTCATAAATAGGTTCATCGTCCTTGATAGCAATGAATCCAATCTCATCATAATCAATAGCATCATCATCAAAAACACCTTCACTAGCATAGTAGCATTCTTTATCCTTTGAATACTTAGGTTTATAAAACTTAGATTTATGCTTTGGAACCCTTGTAGGACGTCTAGATGCAAAATGACCTATCTTAGTACATGAAAAACATTTCAGAGGTAACTTTCCTTCAAACTTACCCTTACCTCTCTTTTCTCTTCTAGTGATAAGGCCACAATTTCATCTAACTTTCTTTCTTCTTCCTGTATCTGTTCCCAATCATGAGCATATTCACCAAGCTCTTCTCTCAAGTCACTTATGCTGGTGCTCGTAGTTCCTGATAAAGTCTTTTTATTTTTATGCATAGTCTCCTTGAATTTTTTCTCAACTTTAGGTAATAAATCTCCCAGCTCTGCGGCCTCAAAAGTAGTTAACTTTGCAATCAACATCTCTCTATTAAAGTTCATTGTTAAAGGTATGATCTCTTCTATAGCTTGCAATTTAGTTTTGTAAATAGGTGTCAAAGATCTAAGAATCTTTGCGATTACTTCTTCCTCACTATATGTGCCTCCAGAGTTTCTGATCCTAATAACAACCTTAGTAACTCTCTGTACACATGCTCTAATATTCTCATCATCTTTCATTTTCAGATTTTCCATCCTTGTCTTCCATTTTTGCAACTTCACCTGCTTAGTAAACTTAT
Organism: Thuja plicata; assembly: GCA_018584345.1. Taxonomy (NCBI): domain Eukaryota; kingdom Viridiplantae; phylum Streptophyta; class Pinopsida; order Cupressales; family Cupressaceae; genus Thuja; species Thuja plicata. The sequence goes on along the minus strand of MU226880.1, from coordinate 6,562,529 downwards.
CTCCTTCATATAGTGCTTCCAATCTTGTCCAAATGTCATGTTTAGAATTTAAATCTTTAACCTCTATGAATTCACCTTCAAAAAGCGCACTAATCAATGCTTCTCTTGCAACCATTGTTGAGATTGATGAAGATCAATCTACCCAAGAAACACCTGCATGCAAAGCTGTTACATAGAAGAAGACAGAAAGAGAAAGCTAGGGCGGCCGATAGGCCAGAGACTGAAAAAGCATGTTGCAAGAAATGATTTTCTATTAACAAAAATAATGAAATTACAATCTCCTTATGAATTACAAAGCGGACAATCCTTATAAAGGATGCCGAAACCCTAAAAAGGGAAACTAACAGAAATAGAAACTACCTAAGATTAGCTTAAGCAAACTAGAGTGAATAGGGAAGTTACTAATTAGATCATAATGATTTAAATTAGTAACCCTGATAGACTATTACTCTAACACCCCCCCTTAAGATAAGCTTAGGGAGAAGCCAAACCTAGGAAACTACTGCAGAAAGCAGGAAAGATGGGTCCCGGCAACTAGGCCTGATCAGGTACCCAAAACATAAAGCAAAAGAATAGAGCAAGAAGCATCTCTGAAGCATGTCTGAAAACTTTGTCAGAAGATACTGCTGGAACCCCCACTGAAGTGCATGATCAGGTAGAGAAGACATGTGTCTGAAGAGCTGATCAATCAAAGAGGTGACCTCCAAAAGTAGGAATGAATGAGTGTCTATATAGTAG
>MU226880.1:6530409-6559915 GCA_018584345.1 Thuja plicata | reverse complement strand
AGAAATGATTTTCTATTAACAACAATAATGAAATTACAATCTCCTTATGAATTACAAAGCGGACAATCCTTATAAAGGATGCCAAAACCCTAAAAAGGGAAACTAACAGAAATAGAAACTACCTAAGATTAGCTTAAGCAAACTAGAGTGAATAGGGAAGTAACTAATTAGATCATAATGATTTAAATTAGTAACCCCGATAGACTATTACTCTAACAACCATGTTATATGAAAATATCTTCTTTTCTTCATCAGTAGCTTTATCTAGTTCATCCTCACCCTTCATCTATACATCCTTATTTGTAATCATCTAGTAGTCGATTCCCAAGCATAGAAAATGTGTTCTCATCTTGTTCTTCCAACTGTCAAAGTTTCCAGGATCAAACTTTGAGACTATCCTTCCTATAGAATGTCATCTTCAAGATCACCTCAAGTTGTTAATCTTTCTCTCTAAGGACCAATAGCTATGATACCAATTTTTAGGAATAACAGTCCACAAACACAACTGAGAGGTGGGGGGAATCAACTATGTAACAAATTATTAAATATTAAAATTTATACATCAAAACATTAAACCAAATGATAACATAGTAAATGCAAACACCATAACATAATCCTTTTTAGTTGAGGAAGCCTTGTTAAAGGTAAAACCCGGTGGGAATTAGCACCCACAAATGATGTACTGAGAGTATCGTATCCCTGTTAAAAGATTTATCTCTGTTAGGAGCTTATTGATGCCTTACAGTACATAGTCTCTATTAAAGGACATACCCTGTTAGGAGTGAAGAGTAACAGTGGGCTCACTGCCTAAAGAAGGTTAAATCCACCCTCGGGACTTACTATACGAAATAAAAATGTATATGAGATATACAATCCAGTGAGCTGTCTTATAGAAATTATCTTTACTTGGTTAGTTCCAATGAAGTAACATAATCAACACCTATGCTCTACATCTAGGACTTCGCACAAACAAGCTCGCAGCTTCCACACTTCCCACTCTTCCACTCTCACAATTTCCAACAAAAAGGATCTCTCCTATATACCCTATTACAATAACCAATTAGATCGGCCAATTAGGCTTCCCCAATGTATAAACAATTACTTAACCCCTTGGTAAGATACACACAGTACCTATAACAAGTAAACATCGATTACAATTCATCAAATATAATATAAGATCCGTAATCCACACTCGCAATCCATAATACATGCTACCTCTTTGAAGTCGGCCCCAAATAGGTCTCCTCCAGAACATGCGCCACAACTGACGTTACCAAGAATCCTATGACCCACAAAACATAAACAACCTTCCTTAACATGTCTGCTGCCATCTCTTAAGCTCACATAACCTGAATCCACGTCGCATATAAGTTAAACACAGAGTCTAACTCTATCAAAGATCACTGTCACCGTTCAGTACCCAGTCTTCACTAAAACATCTGTAACTCATCCAATATACAATATTAATCCATGCGATCTTAGAAATAAGATCACAACTATACATATCACCATCTTCACTCATTCTAAAATAACCGTACAACACCCATACATTTCTGTCAGTAATCAAGCAATAGTAATAACTAGTCTGATCTCCCTCCATAGAAATATATGTTGACATCAGTGACAAAACATGAATGCCAACAACAACATCAGAAACCAATTCCAACAAAAACAAGTCAACACATGCAAGCTCATAAGGTCTAAAACCATGAGGTATCTCCTTCAAAGTACCTAAGAATCTTGAGAACAATGAATATCTCAATTCTCCCTCATTCATTCTTATGTTAAACAAAGCACAGATACTCATCATAGGATCAACATCATGTAGCTTCTCAGATTCATTAAACACAATTTGGGGCTAATTGTGATGTGTAGGATCTTGAGGACAAGTTGGGGCAACAAGTGTATACTCATCTTGACAAATAATTTTATCTTCTAACTCATGATTCAACTGCACACATGATGCACTTTTCAATCTCTTGGACGAAAACAAATTCCATTTCCCCACCAAACTGATTCAAGAAAATTCACTGGAGGTTGTCCTAAGAAGACACACTCTCAATGGGAAAGCTACTAAACCATTCACTTGCATCTTCTTCTAGAGATCTCACAAATAACTACATGACCACATCTTATGCACTAATCTGATAATATTCCATGAAACCACAAAATAATTGCACATGCTTTATGGTCGACTCATCTTCCCTCTCATTAAACTTAGGCACATACTTTTTAGCTCAAGAGGGAAAGAATTTGGATAGCCCAAAATAGAACTGAAATTTAGTGGGTTATACTTTTCTAGAACACAAAATATTCTCTGTGAACATGACTGAGAATACTGATTTGACATTACATTACTAGGAACCACATATGGACCATTACATTGATGATACATCTCTACTTGTGCCTTCACAAGTTCTTTACATCAACTATGCATTTACACATTCAAAAAGACAATATACAACATACTTCTCATAAAATACTTAGCTAAAAATTTGTAGCAAAGAAGCATGCAAAGCTAACATTAACAATCCTTTACTTAGTGACATACTTCACTTCATAAGGAACATGATTTCACATGAACAAATGAGGAATACTTGGAATAAACTTACAATTGTTGTTGACTTTGTCTCTTGACTAGGAATTTGAAGCTCTTCTTCACATCTCAGGTTCTTTTTGCACAGAGTCACCACCTCCTTTGTAGAGGAATAAAATTTAGATAGCTAGAAGCCATTTCAATTATATCTTGATTCTAGGTTCTTAATCAACAACAAAGTCACACAAATATTTTCAAATGAGCTGCAAAAAAACTTTTCCAAGCTGAAAGACTTTTAGATCTGAAAAAATAGATTCATTTACATTCTTGACCCTTTTCTCAAATGGACTTGGCTAGAATCTCCCTAGCGAAGTCCCCAATTTGTTGGTTCCTCCAACCGATTTCTAAAATAATCCTAAGGATTTTCCCTCTCCTATTCATAGATATTTTAGACCAGTGACAAACTGCTTGAGAATTTCTTAGAAATAAGAGAATTCTCCTTCACTTTGGGTTTCACAAAACCCATGTGGGTGGACCCTTGTAATATTTTTGTATCTATACAAGGCTTGAACAAATGTTACAACAAGAAGATAACTCTTAGTTTATTAGACCATAATACATGTAAATCATTACAAAATTGGCTCTATTAAGGTTATATATCATTAACACACACCTGAGAGAAAAAAAAACAACTCAAACCTACACCAAACAACAAGAAAGAAAAATATTATTTAACAAATGATTGTTTCTGACCTAGTTCTAAGAGGTCATAACATATCAATGCCTAGTCGATAGAGCACAGAGTCAAGTTCCATATCCTGAACATATTCATGCAATAGATTTAATCCCAATCAATGTACAATAAGATTATTGCATTACATAAACGAGTCCACTCGTGCAATTATTAAATCCTACTTGGAGATCTACAATGTCACTTGAATTTACTATAACTTGCATATAGAATTTAATTCCTTCCTCGAAGGAGACTCATGCAGAAACCATACAACCATAAAAAGATCATAGTGACCAATCAACAAACACTTGGCTTTATTGATTCATATGAAAGTCGAGACAACAAAATAGAGAAGATTCATTAATAATTTCATTAAATGGTTCAGAATGATTGGATCTATTACATAAACACATGCACTCTCTGAAAACTATAATCTATTTCTATGTTGTACATTTTTCTACATCTGCTACTTCTCAAAAAAGAAACTTAAAACCCATACAATGAGAAAGAAGGAGAAATATAATGAAAAGAAGAAGAAATCTAGATTTCATCTTATGCTAACATGTATCCCTTCTTTCCTGATTTGATTTGCATTTAGAATATTCTCCTTTCTCTCATTTGATTGAAAATATCTGCTTTCTTCTTATTATCCTAATTTGCACTTGCCTTTTAAGTTGCAATAGAAAACACCTCCCTTTACTTTTTGCTAGAGAAAAAAAAACCTATTCAATTTGATCTGCATATTTACCTTTTAGTTATAATAGAAAATCATTTCTTTCTATTTTGTTTTCCCTAGCCTTTGTATCTCCGTCAATGTGTTTCACTAAGTGTGAAAATACAACACCATCACTCTTACTTAAGATATTCTCTTTAACAAAGGTCATATGCGATTTAAAATATCATAATCATTATTATTCTTTTTCATCATTTTTACTTGGTGGAATCAATAATCTCAATGTTGTATTCTCACTCTTTCAATAAAACAATTCTTTACTTTTCTTTTAAATAATGTGTTTTTTTCATAAAAGTCATTACCATTTGATTGAATGTTTCACACCCCTCTTTTCAACATGAAAGTAATTTATCCCTTGCTCATTAATAAAATAATGTCCACATGCCTTAAAATTGCATTCACACCCAACTTGCACTTTAGTTAAAACACCTTTACCCCTCATATGAAAACCATAATTCTTCTTCCTTATTTTACCTCTTTGTTATTTACTAGCAACTATTTCACCTTTATACCTAGAAGTGAAAATAATTCCCCCACCACGTAAAACTCAATTCTAGTACTAGCTTTGTATTCCTTAAATAAGTTCATTTGCATATCCCTATCCCTTCCTATATCATGCTCTTCTCCAATCAACAATTTGTTTTTCCTTCAATTGAAGAAAAACTTAATTAGCTACACATTATTTTCAAGGTAAATTTATATCTTCTATATTTTTCTTTAACTTTGTCTCTAGATTAGAACATCTAAACTGTGTAACTAATGTGTTTTTTTTTTTTTAAGATATTGTCTCCAAGTCATTAGCCAAATCTTTTCTCATTGGTTCAATTGATGACATTGATCGCTACATCAATTTTATCTCCAATTATTTTTGAAATAAATCACCCATACATTGAGGGCACACTAATTATTTCAACATTATCATGGTAATTTTTTTTTAAAGCAAAGATAAGATCTACACTTTTTTATATTCTTATTTGACAGAGCCTATGCATTGGGCATGCTCCTACATATTTTCTATTGCCCATTTGGATGAAGTATATGTAGCCCTCATCCACAAACTCTGCTCAATGCAGCATTCTCCATTTATATGCACCTTATTTCCCTGACTACAAACACAATAAAACAACATTTAAATGTTGCCCCCATTCACAAAATACGTTGCCATTTTAGCATTGGAAAACAACACCTTGTAGCTTCAAACCTATGTGTTGAATTCATGATTTAAAAAGCCTTCTATATGTGGGACTAAGCAATGAAATGCTACCATATAAACACCAAGAAAACACCCCCTTTTCAATCAATGCAAGGCAAAGACCATTACATGGAAAACCTCATCACTGTCATTGACGTGGTCACTATAATCACATATTTTGGGGAAAGGATTGGTGTGGGAAACTACATTATATCTGCCATTTCCATTTGCCAAAAAGTTCCAAAAGCCCTTTCAACCCAATTCATTTTAGACATATCCTGCAATAATGGTAGATCATGAGACCACATTGCTTTGAGGAACTCTACAACATAGTTTACGTGCCATGTTTGTGGATCCACATCTTTCATATATCTCTGCAATGGCCGTTTCCAGCCATGGTTTCTGGCAAAATTTATCTGATATGCTTTGAAGACAGACCATACCCTATTTCGAAGCTCCCATACTGGCACAGGCGTGAGAACATTGGTAAATGGGTGTTGAAAATTGGCTTTACACCTGCCATGTGTATTTGCTTGAGATTTTCTAAACCTTTTCATTAAATCCATTTTGCAAATCTGCCATGTTTACATTTTTCAGAGACCACAATTCTTCAACGCATTCAAATGGTTTGCATGCCCTGTTTTTTGCACTCGCATGAGGGTTTCTAAGGCATATTCAACAAATCCGTTGTGCACATCCTTCTGTCGCTGCGGACCATGAGACCGCATTATCTTGAGGCACGAAGAAAACCCTTAAAAATAAACTTTTTTTTTTTCAAATTTATGAAAATATTAAGTTTTTTGGCAATTTTTTTGTGGTTTTCGACTACAAAATATGTAAATTATCAAGAACAGATGCTAAAAATTTTGGAGCACTCTTTACTCTTTACTCTTTACCCCGCATGCCCATGTTGAATTTCATTTTCCATCGTTTTTCACCCGAAGTGTAGGTGATTAAAACCTTTGTTATAACTTTAAAAATATTTTGATTTAAACTTTGTTTCTGCTCAAATCAAGGGGTCTATATGGATGTTTCATTACAACCTTCATTGAAGTTGGAAATAGATCACCAATGCAATTTATTTGGTAATAATTTAATAAAAAATTACATTAAACACATTGAAATCATATGTACGATTTACTGCAACTTTGAAACTATCTTATGATCCCCCTTGCTTATGCATTTGATATTATTATTTAAATCGGAATAATGATTTAAACAATAAAATATTAAAACCAATCATGAGATGACTGCAACTTGGTAAATCAAGTCGGGTCCCATATGGGCCCGACTAAAAAAAATTCGATCTGAATCAACAGAGCCCAAAAATCAGCTTCAAACCACCTCAACATACATTTCAAATAAGAAAACACAAAGCGACTGATCATTGAAGTTTGATTTCTAACCAATTTGTGAAGTGTGCAAACTAAGCCCAGAGCCCCTAGAATGACCTTCAAAAACTGATCAAATCACATCACAAGACCATGACAAATGGAAGGCATGATAACTAATATGTTGGGAGCTAAACTACAAAACGATTTTATTTGACACTGCCTGCAGTGCAAGATATTAATGCACAAAGTGGGCCACTTCATTATTTCTACAACTGCACACATCGAGATTTTATAAACTGCATTTCATTTTGGCCTTAAAAATTTATCAAACCTCGCCCTGAGACCTTGCAATTGAACATGGGGGAACATTTACATGCATACAATGCAAGGAACTAATTTTCAACTCTTGACCATCAACTGGATGCGAAATTTTAAAACCCAAAGCAAACCTTCTGATAAACACTTGTCTGTGCAAACTACAAAACACTGTGAACTACAAAGGAAATGGGCTCGACAAAATATCAAACGAACTCCAGAGACTCTAAAATTTTTCACATGAGTTCACTGATACACTGACAATATAGAGAAACAACTGGCTTCTCTTGAAAATCCGCTGATTAAAAGTTATATCTCTCTGAAAATGGTTACCTGACAGATATAAAACTGTGCACACTGAAAATTTGAATAAATTGCACACAGATTAGCCTAAGAAAATATATCAAATGAGGTCTCGGGGCTCTCAAGATGAACATAGGACTTCACTAGTATGCTAGAAATACAGCAGAACAACCATTTTTTCATAATGATCAACCGGATGTGAGATACAAGCCTCCAAAGTAGGCTACTTGAACAATTCTAAAAATGTGCACACTATGAACCTTTGTAGACCCCTCAAACCAAGTGCTTGAAAAACTGACCAAAACCGATTATGAGAGGTTGTGACCTATTAAACATACTTAATTATAATAAATGAAAACAATCCCAAAGCCATTTTGCATGACAACTACTGGTCTTCCAATTATACACTCTGAAAGTAGGCTCTTCTGACAATTTTTTCAGGGGTGTACTTATATGCCTTAGTTCAAAAATTCAACATATGCAAACGAAATTTGAAGGTGCGAACACTATACTATATCTATTGAAAATTATGTGAACTCTATTATTAGTCTTAATGCTAATTCCACTCCAAATACTTATTTAGAAGTAAAGAAACATTACATTAATAAATCTAATCCATGATCAATGATACATAAGTAGCTTTGGCATAGAACTAAGAATGTCAAAGATTAAAGATTGGATGTAAATAAAGCCATACTCAAATCAAATTAAATGTCAATACTTAAACAAATGCATACAAATTTAATAGAATATTAATATAAAAAGAGAGGATCAAAATAATAATAAAGACTACATTAATATATAAATTATTTCAAATTAATGTATAAAATCATTTACAAATATTCCACAATACACATTGAATACATTTTACAACTTGTATTTTTCAAGGTATGAATTTGATTGGGTGCAAGATTTCTACCCTGTCCGTAGCCCAAATAATCAATATAGACAGATTAATATCCGAACAATAAGAGGCCAGCTAAGCATCAAAGCTTAATAATTTACTTTTTCACAATTTGTAATTTTTAAAGTATGAATTTGATTTAGGTGTAAGATTTCTTTCACAATGGGTAGCCCAAATCATCAAAATAGAGAGATTAATAATTGGAGCTTAAGATGGCAGCCAAGCAACAAAGACTAATGATATTTACTTCTAATGGGTTAATCTTTGCTACTTAATTTTACTACTTTTGACTTGTAATAAGTGTGGTTGATTTACTTCATGATTAATACAAAGATCAGGTTTATAATGTATTTGGAGAGTTTTAATCAAACATAAAAAAGATGCTTGTATTCTTGAAAGAGAGGTCACAGATTCAAGTCTTGCAAGAGTAGAATATGTACATCTTGTATTTGAAGCACATGTAGATGCTTTCTACAAAGAGTCCATATATTATAAATCATCTATAGACCAGAAAACAGTTCACCTGATACTATGCACTATAAGATAGATTGTAATTTATTTATTTTTTAACCAAATCTGCCTGCTGATAAAACTGCATCTTTTTCCTGTAATAAAATATGAACTCTAACACATGACTGGCTACCATGACTGGTCTTCCAAACACTTATATAGCTAAGTGTCACCCATTCCTAGGAAATCAATGAACTGCCCCTTCACAGTCATGCCACTGTCATCGCTATAATACGATTTGTTCTCCAAGTCTGCATTCAAGCAGATGTTTTCACCTTCTGATGATAATAATGTAGAAGAAACAGAAAATGAAGATTCAAATTCTTCATAATTTCGTCCAAAATCAGACTTGAACTCTGTTGCATTGCTATTTACTGGTGCTGAAGAAAGAAGAAAGAAGCCGCCCAAATTGCCAGATTGTTGCTGAAATTCATGTCCCTCATGATATAATGGAGTCCTGCTTTCAAATGATCTGCCATCTGAAAAACCCAAAAAGGGGGAAGATTTCAATACATGAGCTTTAATCAAGTTTTGAGGAGAATATGAAAAGGGGGATTTTTGAAGAAAGGGCAAAAGTACCAGAAAAATGAAGTAAAGGAGTAATCTTTTTCGAAATCTTGCATTCATTCTGAGAATTGAATTCAGAACAGGGTTTTTTCTCTCTGTGGTAGGATTTGCAGCGATCCTTGCGTTTCTTGGCCATGATCAGATGCCAATGATTCTTCAGAGTGTTATCCGTTCGACCGGGGAAAAAGCGGGAAAACATTGCCCATTTGTTGCCATACACTCCATGGACTGCCAGAAGCCGATCTTCTTCGTCTTCAGTGAATGGTCTACGGTTGATTCGAGGATCCAGCTGGTTGAACCACCTCAGCCTGCAACTCTTTCCTGCAACATTAAAAAATCTCAGTTGATTTCCAATTCTTACTATTCAAGATTTTAAATAGTAGTAGAAATTCTAGGGTTTTTCTTACCAGATCTGCCATGGAGTTTATCTGCAATGAGATTCCAATGATGAGGCCCAAATTGGGCCACCAATTCCTTAAGCTTTGCATCCTCTGCAGATTTCCAATGCCCTCTTGTACACTGCCTTGACTGTTTAAAATTGCTCATCTCAAAAACAGTTGTTCAAGCCAAATTTGCACCGAAACTAAAGCCACAGAGGACCAGAAACAGGGGATTTAAAAGGAACAGAAAACAGAGAATTTAAAAGGAACATGAAAACATATTTTCTACTTAAATATCTTTATGATGGATCAGGAGTGTGATCCAAATGTTGATGCAAAAGAATGGACACAATTAAATTTAGAAAGAGTCAAATGAACAATTGAATTCAGAAGCAGGTTAATGATACATTAATAAATTGCAAAAATCAGAAATGTTGAATCAAATTCAATTCAGAACCAGCTAAGTGAATAGATTATGAAAATCTGAAATGTAATACTATTAAATTGTAAAAGTCTGATAAAATTGAAAGGACGGATTCAAAAACATATTTTGCATACAGATTGCACACTATATCTGCAGTTATTTGACAGAGCTCCCCTGGCTCTGGTCCTAGACCTAGTTCAGTCATAATCCTAGCTAGGATAGAAATCATAATGCAAACAAACTGTATTTATTTCTCGCAAAGCACGGAGACACCAGGCCAATAGTAGGCTATGGATTCCATTCAGATGCATAACTACATTTTAACGTAGCAGAAGTCTCTGGGACTAATGTCTTTTTCACAATTGACCATTGTCTGTACTAGTCACAGAAAACTCTGTAATTCAAATTGACCGTATTTAATATTTTTATTGAAATTATGTTGATGTTCATATTAGAAGAATATTCTACTAAGGTAGGTAAGCTCTATAACTTCTCAAGAGATGTGTAACTAATTTTCATTCATATATATGTCGGTACAGAGTTTGAATTTATAATCTAGGTTATCTAAAATAGCAGTGGAAACCAAATAAATCAATAGGAGAGATAGCATTTGAGTATCATAATTTTACATTTCTAAAATTTTATGTAGAAATTTCAAATCATTCATTTTTTTTACAGCAGCTTACTTGGCAAAATCCCTGCTTATAATAAAGGTTTTAGGGCCACATTATCAAATATGATGGCACAACAACATATTTTTTGCCAAGGTGTCCAAAAAAGGCTGTGTCTATACAGCCACGAATTTGCACCTTAGTAAACAAAATATGTTATTACCACAATATGTTAACAACATGTGTGTTAGTCTATTGTATTTGTTTGGGAATTACTAACACGTGCAATAGGCTAACACACATGTTGTTAACATATTGTATTAACAACATATTTCGTTTACTAAGGTGCAAATTTGTGGCTGCATAGACACAGCCTCCAAAAAAGCCCCCCCAAAAATGTGACCCATACAAATTTTACACTTCTTAAAATTCTATGTATAAATTTCAAATCATTATAAAATAAAAAAGCACCTCATAACAAACTCTATAATCTAATTAAAGACATTAGGTTTCCATTATGCATATTTATGTAATTCATCATTTTTCTCCTTCAGCTCTGATCTTATATGGAGTGTGATCCGAAACATCAATGCAAAAAGATTCTCACACAATTGAATCCAGAAATAGCACACAAACCTATAAATTTGACTATGTGTAATCTTTTTCATCAATGTTTGGCAAATCAAAGTTTGAGCTTATCATCTAGGCTAACCTAAAGCCACACATGAAACGAAATAAGCTAATATAGGATATTAAAACTCTTTATAAACTTCCATGAATAAAACATCTCACCCAAACTTTACTTCTACAATTTTTCTTAAAAAACATTTCTTTTATTTAAATTATTATTTTCCATAATAAAATTAAAAACTACCTTAAAACAAACTTATAAATAAATTGATCTTAACTTTAATGTATATTTAAAAAAAAAAATTGAAACAAAACATATCATAATGAATATGCTATGATCGTGGAGTTGAATGAAAAAAAAATTCAATATAAATTCAAAGCTATGAGAAGGTTTAAAGGGACATTCATTATATAAATTGAACAACTTTATTTTAACAAAAAAAATATCTATTGAAATCTTATGAATTGCTCTTTCATTTGTTGAAGTTGACCCATGACCACCATACTCTTCTTGCATAAGAATTCAATCTATGAGAACAAAAATGCCACCCAACAAAGATATCATTGTAACATCTTAAAGTGCTAGTTGTTCGGTGATAGTTTATAGACAACACTAGAACATCTAGTCTTCTATATATGCTTTAAAATAACTTGTCTAATATAATCAACTATAACATTATGAGGCTAGAATCGTGTCTCAAGCACTTTGGTGAAAAAAATAACTCATCCTTGACTCTTAGTAAAAAAAGTTCAACGTGTGACTTGTGCTCCCATTTTGAATAGCTAAAACAAATCTAAACTTGATATAAACCCTTCATAAAAAAATATAATTTAAAAATATATCCTCAATTCTAATATTTAAATTTATTAAAATCTAATATAAAAACATTATTTGAAATAGTAACAATTGTGACTATTGTTTGCTACAAAAGGCATTCTTAAAAAGAACTGTCACTGCAAAAATCATTTGTCAATTTATGCTACCTTCAAATTTAAACACGAGAGAAACTGCAAAATTCCAAGAGATGCTTGCTTTCTTTTTATATTGATCAAAGCTAAATTACAATTAAAATAATGTTCACTTACATCATCGTATCCTCTCCAAGACTTTTTTACTATTTAGCAGGGTAATCATATGTCTAGGCCAAAATTTATAAAAAAATCATGTTGTTGGTAATACTTTTATGGAACTGCTAATATCCTCCTAACATGCTTAGTTACTTGGAGGAAAATTATTTATTTATTTATTTTTAATATTCTAAATTAAAATTTATTTAAAGTAATATATTTAATGCATGAACTTCTGGTTTGATTTTGTAATTTTTAGCATCAACATTATGGATCATACTTTGTGTTCCATCATCAAGATGTAAGAACAAGCAGGATATGTAAAAAATAAGATCTTACATATCCTGCATGCTCTTACATCCTAATGAAGGAATACACAACGTGATCTGAAACGTTGATGCTAAAAATGCATACACAATAAAAAAACATAAGCTCATGCATTAAATTCAAATAGATTGTGGAAATATTATATTTGTTTGAAATTGTTATATTTTATTGTAAGATATTTACAATTGTCACTTAAATTGATGTATGGTATTCCTATAATCAATGTCACTATCAATGACATATTGATTACTAATACTTTGATCAACCTAGGAGTTGTCATTAATGTTATGAAAAGAGAGACCATGCATACTTTGCAACTGAAAAATCTAAGGCCAACACCCACAGTCCTATAGATAGCAAATAGATCCACATTCAAGCCAGAGGGAATAGTTGATTCTAAGAGAATTCATACAAAGGAACATTAATCAAAGTGTTCAACTATCATATTAGGATTGTAGTTGAACCTATTCATGTTTCAATGATATGCCATGAAGATTTAGATCTTAGTTTGCATCCATAGGCCTAAGATTTCATTTCCACGCATATCATATATAATCCCAAATTTGATGGATAGAATGAGGCTATTAATAAGTGCTTGGAGGGATATCTTTGATATTTTATTTTAGACTAAAAACAGAGAGATGGTTGTTATTGTTGGAAGATTGTTGAGCATGTCAGAGTTTGGTACTTGGGTGTGCTGATATTAATGTTTTTCATTGATATCAACATACAAATTGTTGTTTCAGACAGTGTGTTCAATATGTTCAGTGAAGAAGATTTCAGTTGTTTAGGTGATATGTTGAAGATCTTGAGTTGCGATCATGAGGTATTTTCAAACATGTCTATAGTTGGTCTACAAAGGTTCGCAAAAGTTTAGATGACAGTTTGAGTGAGGTATGATCGAGTTGTTGGTTGTTGATATTATAATGTTCATGTGTATAATGGATGAATATTTGGTTCGATATGTCTTGGATTTGATGTTTTGGAGGTTGCGAAGGTAGTGGTTATATGGTTCCTTATCATTGTGTTCACATCTAGTGTTGTTCATGATTGAAAGTACGAAAAGCTATCTTTTGTTGTGACAGAGTTCAATATTTTAGTGTTCTTGTTGATTAGAGATGAAGATGAGTTTAGATTTCATTATGGATGGTATTCATGTTGCTTGTTGGTGTTCTTGGATTGTGTTATTGAACTACATTGTCTGAGGTAACCAGATTTGCTTTTTTGGTAGCGTGTTGGCGTTTCTTCATTTAGGTCTTAACCAACTTGATGGAGTAATGTGTTGCAATTCTTATGGATTTGGATCGCTTTGGAGATTGAGTATAATATTTATATCTTTTATTGTAATAGCTCTTAGTCGACCTAGTGACTGATTATTCTTTGTAATCGGTATAAATGAGAGATCATTTTGTAATTATAAAGAGAGAGAGAGGTGTGTGAATGTAAGGAGAATTGTTGATACTTGTATTTTGCATTTAAGGTAGAGTTTGTACTTCATTGGAATTGTATTGGCATTGGAGATGCTATTTTCAGTTCGGTTGTAATGGATTTATGTCCACCTGTTGTAATTGAAGATAAATCGGTGAACCCGACCGAGGGCCAGATATGTGATTGTATTATGAGAAGTGAGCTCTGGGAAGTGAGCCTACAGATTGGGTTGTAAGCCTGTGGTTGCTTGTGCATCCTTTGCTCTCTATTTTTCTCTTAACCAGACATTATTTTTAGTAGAGTACATTCATCTTGTGTGTTTGATTCCCATCATGGTTTTCCCTTTACTGGGTTTCCTTGAGAACGAATCTTGGTGTTCTGTGTTATGTTGTGGATCTTGCATTATTGTCTATCTTTCAGATCCAAAAGGATAAAGTGAAATTACAATTATTAGGTGTGTACAACTGTTTCAACCCTCCTCTTAATTATGTTTTTCTTCTTTTGGGACTAGCAATTGGTATCAGAGCTAAGTTCTTTTGAAGAAGCTTGACTGCTTGAAGGAGATCTGTTATGGCAAGTATAAGAAAGGAGAGTCTGAAGTTCGATGGAAACAACTACTTGATCTGGAAGGATCAAATGAATACCTACCTAATATGCATGGGGACAAAAGATGAATAATGATAGATCACTGAGAAGCCTTATGTTATTCTGAATGATCTAACAAATGCTAGTGCAGATGAAAAGAAGAAATTCAACAAGAACATGTTAGCAAGGGAAACCTTGATGAACGCCTTATCTGATTCAGAATATTCTCACATTTATGGATTAAGGATTGTACATGAGGTATGGAAAAAATTAGAAACTATTTATGAAGGTGACACATATGTTAAGCAAGCTAAGTTGCAAGGATTAAAATAAAAATATGAAGATGAGTGAAGGTGAAACTGCCCCAGTCTATTTGCATAGAGTAAATGATCTGGTTTGTGCAATCAGATGTGTTGGTGGTACCTTGACAGACAATGAAGTTGTAGACAATATTATGTGATCTTTGCCTGCATGTTACAGTGAGAAATTTGTTGCTATTGAGGAATTGGGAACTATAAGAGACATTTCAAGAGAAGCTTTGCAGGTAGACTTTGTGGGCCTATGAGATGACTACACTTGGTAAGGAACTTCCGAAGGTTGTGACTACCTTTAAAGCTAGTGTGACTAAGTATGACCAGGGAGAAAGCTCTACAAAGATGAAATTCAAACACTATGATAAAGATTTGGAATAAATCATGAAGGAAGAGAGGAATATTGATGAACTTGAAGCTTTGATTGCGAGAAGACTACCTAAGAGCTTCGATAAGTATGAAGGAAAGTTACCTTTGAAATGCTTCAATTGTAATAAGATTGGTCATATTACATCTAGATGTGAGAACAAAATTTCCAAGGATATTGGAGACAAGTCTAAGAAATATCATCCTAAGGGTCATAAAAGTTTTTATGTTGCTGAAGAAGGTGTGACTGATGATGAGTTTGGTGCCAGTGAGGAAGAAATTGTGTTTATTGCTATTAAAGAAGATAATTCTAATGAAGAAAAAGTATTGGCTTCATGAGTTGTTAAAAGAGATGAATGGGTCATTGATAGTGGTTGCTCACATCATATGATGGGTGATAAGGATAAGTTTGTGAATCTTGAGGACTATGATGGTGGTGTTGTTAGATTCGGTAACAATGCTCCCAGTTTGATTTAAGGAAAATGATCTATAACTCTTGATGGTAAAAAAATTTGTAATGATGTCTTGTATGTTGAAGGTTTAAGTCATAATTTGCTGAGTAGTGGAAAACTATTGGATAAAGGTTACAAATTGGAATTCATAGATGGAATTTTAAAGATCGCTGAAAGTACAGGAAAGCTTATTGCATTAGGTACACAGACTGCTGGTAATCTATTTCATTTGAAAATTGTCGAGAATAAATGTTTGATTGATTGATGATAGTTGGTTATGGCATAGAATATTTTATCATGTGAACTTTGATAATATGGTGAAAGTTTGCACTACTAATTTTTTAAGATACTTTCCTAAACTGATGAAGCCTAAACACATGTGCAAAGAATGTCAATTGGGTAAACTGGCTAGATCTACTTTCAAGACTAAGACATACTCTTCAAATGGATTGTTGGATTTGGTACATATAGATCTATGTGGTCCTAATAAGACAAGAAGCTATTATGGTGATAAATATTTTATGCGATTTGTTGACGACTATTCAAGAATGATGTGGGTTACATTTTTTAAAGAGCAATCAGAAGCTTTTCAAAAATTTTAGACATTCAAGATGATGGTATAAACAAAATCTGGAAAATATTAAAGTGCCTAAGATCAGACAGAGGTGGAGAATTTACATGTGGTGGGTTTTATGCAATTTGTGAAGAACATGGGCTGAAGAGACAGACTGCTGCTCTGCAAACCCCACAATAGAATAGTTTTGCATAGCGAAGGAATATGGCTATCCTAGACATAGCTAGGACTATGATGATTGAAGGAAAAGTTAGGAAGATCTACTAGACAGAAGCAGTGTGCACCATAATATATACTTTGAACCTAGTACATGTCAGGTAGGGAACCGATAAGATTCCTTATGAACTATGGTATGGTTATATTCCTACAGTGAGATACTTTAGAATTTTTGGAAGTAAATACTATATTAAGAGAGATGAGGATATTGGAAAGTTTGATCCTAGAAGTGATGAAGGAATATTTCTTGGATATTTTACAAAGGGAAAAGCATATAAACGTTATAACCACAGACTAAAGAAGATTGTTGAAAGTTCAAATGTTAGAGTTGATGAGAATGTGTAGAGGTCATAAAGAACTTGCTGGTATGACATAAATGATGAAGATAGAAAGATTATGGAAGTGAAAAATTAGAATTAGGATGGACTGGAAAAGTAGAAAGAACTTTTTGAACATGAAGTAGATATTGACATCGAAGGGTCTGCTACATAACCTATAATGAAAACTCTACGGTATGTAAGGATTAATCATTCTGAAGATGTCATTATTGGTGATAATAATAGAGGTGTTCAAACTAGAGGAAGAATTGCTAGGGATGAAAAATGTTTGTTATCTAAATTTGAGCCTAAAGACATATAAGAAGCATGTAATGTTGAGAGTTGGATGAAAGCAATGAGAGAAGAACTTAATCAGATTGAGAAGAACACGACTTGGATTCTTGCTCCCAGACTTATTGACAAAAATGTGATCGGTACTAAATGGGTATTCATAAACAAGATGAATGAAGATAGTAAAGTGATTTGGAACAAAGCAATATTGGTATGCAAATGATATTCATAGATGGAAGGTATTGATTTTATAGAGACCTTTTCCCCTATAGCTAGACTTGAAGCTATTAGATTACTTCTTGCATGTGCATGTTACAAAAAATTTAAAGTCCATCAAATGGATCTTAAGTCTGCATTATTAAATGGTAAACTAGAGGAAGATGTTTATATTGAGTAGCCTGATGGTTTTACACTAACCGAGGAAGGAGATATGGTTTGTAAATTGCAGAAACCTTTGTATGGACTAAAGAAAGTTCCTAGAGCCTGGTATGCCATATTGGACAAGTATTTGACAAAGATTGGTTTTAGCAAGGGTACTATAGATAGTAACTTATATTTCAGAATAATTGATGATAATATCTTGATTGTTGAAGTATTTGTTGATGATATTATATTTGGTGGTAATGATGAGTTGAGTAGAGGTTTTGTTGATGAAATGCAAAAAGAGTTTTAGATGTCTATGATAGGTGAGATGAAATTATTTCTTGGATTGCAAAATATACAGCTGGATAAATGAATTTTTATCACACCGTCCAAGTATGTCAGAGAATTATTTAAGAAATTCGGTATGAAAGATTCAAAAATGGTAGGAACTCCTATGGTTACTGGTTGCAAGTTAATTAAGGATGATGTTTCCCCTTGTGCTAATCATACATTAGATAGATCTATGATTAGAGGACTACAATATCTAACTCATTCCAGACTAGACATATCAAACGTTGTTGGAACTGCTGCAAGATTTCAAGTTGAACCAAAGGAATCACATATGGTTGTTGTCAAGAGATTTTTAAGATACTTGAAGGGTACAATTAACTATGGATTATGGTATGGACAAGATGATGACTTTACTCTATGTGCATACAATGATGTTGATTGGGAAGGTAATGTGGGTGATAAGAAAAGTACTAGTGGAGGTGCATTCATTTTGGGTAAGAGACTAGTTTCTTGGACTAGTAAGAAGCAAGATTGTCTTTCTCAATCTACTGCTGAGGATGAGTATGTTGTTGCTACAATAAAATATAATCAAGTTGTTTGGATGAAGAAAATGTTGAAGGATATAAGGATAAACATTGATGCACCTATTTTTATTCACTGTGATAATTCTAGTGTTATAAATATCTTAAAAAATCTTGTGTTACATTCAAAGACAAATCATATTTATATTAAGTATCATGTCTTGAGGGATAAAGTTAGTGAAAAGGAAGTGATATTGGAATTTCTGTCTAATAAGGAACAAATTGTTGATATATTTACAAAGCCTTTTCCAAAGGATACATTTGTGTATCTCAGGGAAATGATCGGGGTGATAGCCCATCTCGATCATAACTAATGATGTTGAGGATTGCATCAGTCCAAAAAATTTATCAGAATATCATTCACTGGATTGATGAGTTTGGGGACTACTCCTTAGGGGGGGCAATCTTATGGTTATTATCATTTGGTATTGAGATTTTCCTATTTTTTCCTTTTGAGGTGAGTTCAGTTATTTTTAATGTCTTTGGTCCTTTTCCATTGATGTCAAAGGGGGAGAGATTGTGTGAAAATAGAGGTGATTATGCTTGGGAGAGATTGTGTTGAAGTTGCATATTTAGGTGATTAGGTGGATATATTAATGCCTTTGTGCATTGATCAATTTTTGACTTCACATGTTTCCATCAATTCCAAAGGGGGAGATTGTTGGAAAATTGTTGAGCATATTAGAGTTTGGTACTTGGGTGTGCTGGCATTAATGTTTTTTCATTGATGTCAACATGTTAATTTCTATTTCAGATAGTGTGTTCAGTACGTTCAGTGAAGAATATTTCAGTTGTTCAAGTGATATGTTGAACATCTTGAGTTGCGATCATGAAGTATTGTTCAAATGTGTCTATAGTTGGTCGATAGAGGTTCGCAAAAGTTTGGATGACAGTTTGAGTGAGGTATGATTGAGTTGCTGGTTGTTGATGTTACAATATTCCTATGTACAATGGATGGGTATTTGGTTCGGTATGTCTTGGATTCGATGTTTCAAAGGTAGCGATGATGTTAGGTGGTGCCTTATCATTGTGTTCACATCTAGTATTGTTCATGATTCAGAGTACGACCAACTATCTTTTATTGTGACAAAGTTTGATATTTTAGTGTTCTTGTTGATCAGAGATGAAGATGAGTTTGGATTTCTCTCTGCATGGTATTCATGCTGCTTTTTGGTGTTCTTGGATTGTGTGATGATCATGTTGTTGAACTGCATTGTTTGAGGTGATCAGATTTTCTATTTTGGTAGTGTGTTGGCATTTCTTTATTTAGGTCTTAATCGATTTGATGGAGTAATGTGTTGTGATTCTTGATGCTTCTTTGGCGATGAACTAGATAGTGTTCATGGTTGAAGATTTGGGTACTATCTAAGTCTTAGTTGACTTGATTTGGATTGCTTTGGAAATTGACCATAATGTTTATATATTTTATTGTAATAGATCTTAGCCGACTAATGGTTGATTATTCTTTGTAATCGGTATGAATGAGAGATCATTTTGTAATTAGAGAGAGAGAGAGAGAGAGAGAGAGAGGTGTGCGAATGTAAGGAGAATTTTTGATACTTGTATTCTTCATTTAAGGTAGAGTTTTTACTTCATTGGAACTATATTGGTATTGGAGATGCTATTTGTCATTTTGATTGTAATGTACTATATGTCCACCCTATTTTAATTGAAGATAGATTGGTGAACCCAATTGAGGGCCAAATCTATGATTGTATTGTGAGAAGTGAGCTCTGGGAAGTGAGCTTGCAAATTGGGCTATAAGCTTGTGGTTTCTTTTGCATCCTTTTTTCTCTATTTTGTTCTTAATCGGGCAATACTTTTAGCAGAGTAAATTCATCTTGTGGGTTTGATTCCCACCGAGGTTTTCCCTTAACCAAGTTTCCTTGAGAACAAATCTTGGTGTTCTGTGTTATGTTGTGATTGTTGTACTACTGTCTTTCTTTCATATCTTAGTGGCTAAAGTGAAATTAAAATTATTAGATGTGTACAACTGATTCACCCCCCACTCTCAGTTGTGCTTGCCTTGTTTTGGGTCTAGCAGTTACTAGTAGAGTGGTGGTATAATACTTCTTTCCACACTTCAATCAAAATATCTTCTTTTTATCACTCTATGGGTGTCATCTACCATCAATCAACTCTATATTATTAGCATAAGTTGGAGCAATTGAATAATATATTAAACACAAACTATATGGTAGTCTCTAGTCTTAAGTAGAACTTAGAAATGACATATAATATAATGAAGATAGTCAAGTTGATCAACACCATAGTGAAAGGAATTTTGAAGTAGATGATTGGATATTTGTGAACTTACAACCATATAAAAATATGTCACTAAAATAATGAAATAATTATAAAAATCTCACAGCCATATATTATGGCCCTAATAAGGTTTTGTTGAGGATCCAATGAAACGTGGCATACAAATTGGAGATACCTAAGTCAACAAAAATACATCCAATCTTCTTTATTTCTTGTTTGAAGAGTGTGATATCAGACAAATATTTCTAGCTCATAGAGTTATTAGAGATTTACTAAGATGGTGGAATATTTTTGGAGCTCTAGGAAACCCTTAAAAAATACACTAAGTGGATATAAGAAAGAGTGATCATAGAGTATTTGATCAAGCAAAATATTTATTCAACTAAATATGTTACATGATAAAATGGAGATTTTATTATAAAGTGTTCATAATTGAGTTTCATTAAAGAAAATAACACTTGCCTATATGAAAAGTGGGACATGTTGTTCCCATACTTCATGTATTGTATTGAGATATTTGTAGCTAAATTGTGGCAACTATAACCCTTAATTAAATTATATAATCATTTATATCTTAAACAGATACCTGAGTTGGTCTAGATAGCATCCAAGACATAGGTATGATATATATAAGAGGTAATGAGTAGTATTTAATTATGATATTAAGAATCATATTTCTTATTAAAGACATTTGGAGGTTAACACCTTCAAAGTGACTTAGTGTTATCAAGTATTTTTGCTATATTTCTAAGTATTTTTTTGTTACATTCTCCTATTGTACAAGTAATTTATTGCAATACCCAAACCTTCAAAATTTGTGTTCAAAATATTTATAGCATGAAGGTAGGTTGGGTTCTATGTAAGAGCTAGTGGGTTTTGTGTAAGAACAAGTTTCCTTTGGGGGTGTTATAGTTATAAAAGACCCAAGGCCACTAGAGTCTTCTTAGAGTAAAAATGACCATTCCAAGTGCTCAAGATATAGATAAGTATTGGAAACCCTTGTTGGAAAAAGATATTGATAAATGATATATAAATTTTGTGATAATATGATTGATTTATGTGGTTATATTATTCAATTTACCATATTCCTTCTTATAAATTATCACATATATATTATGTATTTGTATCTATATCTTTTTGGATCAATATTATATCTATTGAAAGTTATGTGAACTCTAGTATTAGTGCTTATGTTAATTCCCCTCCAAATACTTATTTAGGACTAAAGAAACATTACACTAATAATCCCAATCCATGATCAAGGACACATAAGAAGTTTTGACCTAGAACTAAGAATGTAAAGCATTAAAGATTGGATCTAAATAAAGCCACATTCAAAACAAATTAAATGTCAACACTTAAACAAATGCATAGAAATTTAATAGAGGATCAAAATAATAAAAAATACTAAATTAATATTTAAATATTTCAAATTAATTTATAAAACTATTTACAACTAGTAGTTGTACGTTCTTTATCGCGTGCAATAGTTTGCCAATAGGCAATTAATTAAAGTAAAAAGGTACAAACTAAGGAAACATGAAAAGTAAAGGAAGGGAAATGATTGTAGTTTTTTTAATACAATTGTATTGAAAGCAGAGTTGTATAAAAACAACTATGGAAGTGGAATAAAGTAGCTTGGATTTGTGAAAGAGTGACATTTGGCGTCTTCCTGAAATGTAACATGTAAAAGTGAAAGAATGATCAGTATTTGTGTGCTATATAATAGAAGAATAAATACATCATGTTAAAAACATATTTGCATAACAATGACTATTTAAGTGGAATAAAGTACTAAGGATTTGTGAAACAATGACATTAAAACATCTTTTGAAAATACAACTTGCAAAAGTGAAAGAATGATTGAAGTATTTGTGTTTTGTATAATAAAAGTAGAATTAATAGAAGAAAGGAAAGGAAAAAAATTACATATTTGGAACTACTAGTTTATCCAGGTAATTAGAATTTGAGAAGAAAGTGTGGAAACTTTTCAGTCTTACCTTGGTGAAGAAGGTATGCATTGTTTTGTCGGGCATGTGAAGCTCATCACTGAAAATGTCTTGCGATCTGTACCTATGTATCCATAGAAAGAGAAGGCCGAGAGATGAAGACAATTATGTGTGGAGGGAAGGTTGCTAATGCATGGTCAGGGATACCCTCCATGTATGGAAAAGTTGTAGTGGTAGGGCACACGAGTATTATAAGGGGGAGAGACTAACTTGATACCAATATAAAAAAAGAGAAGGTAAACAATGTAATGTGTAAAACATAAATTATATCCAAGGTTCCTGTGTACTGGAGGCTTCCTTCGCCTACCGGACTCCCTACATACCGTTTCAATGAGATCAAGGCACCTTGGAACTGCACTCTCATTTTTTATATGTAGTTCTATTTTTTTTCTATGTTTTGATGCAATTGATGTGGAAACACAACCCTTTGGGGGCATTAGTCATTTCCAAACAGATCTTCACCCTTGCACACCCACTCTAGTGGCTTGGGTGGTTCCTATGTAATCTATTAGAAGTAGTGAAAGTGTTTCACATAGTGTTATGGTTGGAAAATACGTGATGTTTTTTTTAACCTCACTTGCAACTATGTATTGGTGTTTTTTAATCTCTCTCGCAATGGTGCATGCACAAGAATATAAATTTAAATGAATAAAAATATAGACACCCAAGTAATACATGATAGCACAAACAAATGTAATAGAGGAAATGAATGAAGTGAAATGCATCAGTACGTTTCTTTTCACTACAAATTTGTTTTCTTTCCGTTTGTGGGAAAGGTTTAGTAGTGATGAATTAGTCAGTTCCAAACAACTCTTTGCCTATGCAAAAAATTTCCCTATGCAAATGTTGTTTTTATTTTCCTTGTCTATAGTTATCTACTGATGTACTAAATTGAAGTGATTATGAGCATTGTATATGTAGCATCCCAAGCTCCCCATTTATGAATTTTTTTTGTTAAGAGAAACCAATTTTTGAAATGTCCAGGAATCTTGAGTATTATAAGAAGATAAATGGATTTTCTCAATATCAGCATAAAGGATTGTCACTTGCTACAGAATAGTAGTCCATATGTGGGACCAAGAGTTGGCTAAAGAGGTCTATCCTTTACCATCAAATGTTGGACTTCCATGGGAAATCATTTCTTCCCGTGTCTTCAAAATATATCCCTTCTTATTATGTATTTCAACTCTTATGTTCGCAGCCCAAACAACCACTTAGTTTCCTTTCCTTCTAATATGAGTAATCTTGCGCTCCACCATATCTTTCAAAATATATTTTGTATTGTTAAAATCACTTCCAACCTCCAATTATGAGGAGGATCATTGTTCAAAGCATCAATCACCATTTTTGAGTCACCTTCAATCCACAATATCCTCCACCCCTTCTCTCTAGTGATCATTATGCCCCATAGAGCCCCTTTAGCCTTCACAATGTTGTTTGACACACTGTCATAGTCAAAAGAGAAAATAAGAAAAGGGCCACCAAATTTGTCTTGAAAGATGCCTCCTCCCCAAAGTCTACTAGGATTTCCCTTAGCAACATCGTCAAAGTTACACTTGATCCACCCATGTTTTAGAGCTACCCATCAAACAAGATTTGCATATAGAGGCACATCGTGATTCTTCCTTAACCATTGGAAAATGGGCCAGACATCAGGCCCTCTCTTTTTGGACACAAAGAGATCCCAATCTCTATTGTTGTGCACTTCACCAATATCTCAATGATGTTAATAATGCCATCCTAGATTATGTCAATGGACTTCTCCTCACCTCTAAAAATTTGTTAGTTTCATTCAATCTAGAGAGCCCAAATGATAATAACAGGAGCCACATCCTAGATCAAGGCCAGTCCTGAGCTCCTGGCCTTGAGAAACCGTATTTCTAAAAGGCATCTCACATCTTTAGTCATGACCCATGTCAACCCCCAATTATAGAAGAATCTACACCAAATATTCCAGGCAACATCACAATGTACAAAGAGATGGTTGTTGTCTTCCTCCTTCTATTTGAACATAACACACCAAGAGGGGCCCTCCTCATGTAATATTTATCAAATTTATACATACATACATACATAAATACATGCGTGTGTGTGTTTATCTATATGTATATGTATATGTATATGTGTATCATTAGAAAATGGAAGCACTTCCATTTTGGACTGGTTTAGCCCTCCAAGTAAGTGGTTTGGGGTCATGTCAAGCACCTTGATTTGGTCTCTGACTTGGATCTAGATTTTCCCCTTGTTCTACCCCATTTCCCACTTCTCTCCGGCCTATTTCTGGCATCATAAACTGCAAACCTAAGATTTTTGACCTCAGGGTCAAAATCAATCTTTCTGGGTCAAGGTCAACCTTGACCTTGAACTACGTCAAGGTCAACCTTGACCCTAACCTAGGTCAGAATCAACCTCAATTCTGACCCAGGGTCCAAATTTCAATTTTCTGGGGTTTCCAGATGTCAGGCTTCAGAAAGACTTAATTCTCGCTTTCGGTTCGGCTATTTCGGTCTTCGAGGCAACAGATCTTTAAATTATATTTAATATAGGTCCACTAATAGGGGTATAGGTCTAATGGGAATTTAATTCTCCTATGTAGGCCTCTCTAGAATATTGTGCCCTAGATTTGTATATAAGGAAGCCTCCTCTCATTTTCTCTAAGTAAAATCTAAGTGTGAAGGACAAGCTAAGAAGAAAGATTTGAAGAAATCTAAATATCTATTGAAGAATTCATCTAATCTCAAGAATCCAAGAATTCAAGCAATTTCAAGCCCTCAATTCCTCAAGGAGATCCTTTGGTATCCATTGAAGGATTCAAGCTTTATGAAGCCCTCTTGTTGAAGATTTCTCCATCCACATCCATGCAAGCCTCTTCCTATTCCAAGATTCATTCAAGATTGGTGTTGAAGATCTACAAGAAATTTATTTGAGACATCCTACATTCTACATTCTACATCCATTTGGTGCATACATACTTGTGGATCCATGGATTCAAATCCGCCACAAGGGTCATCCTGAGTACTCATTTTCATATTATGCCTGGACCTCTTAATTATAACCTCCTTTTGGGTAGACCTTGGTTGCATGAGATGCATGTTGTTCCTTCCACCCTTCACCATAAAGTCAAGTTTATTCACAACAACATGGTGTATACACTTCATGTAGATGATGCGCCAAATCCTTGTTTGAATATTCAAACCCACAATATTCATATTCCAAATAGTAATCCTTCTTCCTCTAATGCTCTTCCTGGAGATGATTGGGGAACCTTCAATTTTAATCCTACCTTTATTGGAGAGTATAATGTTTCTAATCTTGATTTTACGAAGCAACAAAGAGAGTTTGAACAATGAGCTTTTGCCTCTACTTCTCATTCCCTTCGTAATAACTTTGTCACTGATTCTACCCACTATGAATCTATCAAACCTACTAATGATGACATAGTGACTACTAAAGTTCCATTGAATCCTAATATGGCTTCTCATTATGGTCCTAGTTATTATTTACTAGCTAAACAAGGATTCCATGGTCAAGGATGTGGTAAGCATAAATAGGGAATTCAAATTCCCTTACAGAATGGGGGCCATGAGCATTCTTATGGATTGGGATTTAATCCTAAACAACACATAAATGTTACCAACATCTCAAATCACACTTCAAAACATGATGACCCTATGAAGGAATTTGACCAAGAAGTTCTTTTGCCTAAACTCTTTCGTGCTAAGATGATTACTAGACCTAAACACAAAAAGAAACGTAGTCCACACTTGAAGAATCTTCCTTTTTGTTTGTATCATATATTTCATGATCACTCTAATAATGAATGTCAAGCTTTACATTATAAGATTAGGCAGCTCATTGATAGTAAAGTTATTTATATATCATTTGGCAATGAGTTGTATTTCAATCCTGTTTTCTCTAAATAACATTTATGTTCCTATTATGGAACTCTACATTATGTAAACAATGTTAGCCTAATCCTTGGGGGCTCAATGTCTTACATAGTGTTGTGAGTGATATAATAAGTCCCCTTTCATCCTTGTTCCTACGCTTGGGGGGCAAGGATGCCATCTCCTTCTTTTTTGCCTTTCCGAGATTCACTTTTCCCTTGGTTAAGCATTATCTATCTATTATGTGATATCCAATCATACATGAAAATTTTGGTTTGCATTGGGGATCTATGTCCTTGATCATAACCTATTTCATTGTTTGACATTAGGTTTTCATGGTTGATAAATCTGTCACCTTGGAAACTGAATAGTGTGCTATCCCTCACAACAGTTACTTTTTCACTTCTTGCATAGTTATATCTTTGCATTCATCCCTTCAATGGCCTCATAGGAGCTGTGACCTTCTTGACTTGGACTGGGTGTTGTCTATGGATATTGTATTGATGTTTAAGAAGGCTTTATCCTTGTTCTTTTCTTTCCTTAACATGTCAAAATTAGTATGTATTTTTCCATCTTAAGGAGGGGGGCATATATACGGCCTCCCTCGTTCTATATTATGCATTTTTGTACTAACCTTTTGTTTTACCGCATGCTAAATCCTCTGAAGGTAATGCACATAAGCTACTAAATCCTGAAGAGATATGCATTCAATTACAATTCAATATGCTAAATCCTTGGAAGGTAACAAACATAAGTTCCTAAATCTTGAAGAGATACACATTTTAAAAATGTATTCCATGGTGACATAAGGATACTGATCTATGGGTACCTCATAAAATCCATCAGAAGATGCACTACATACATACACAAAGCCACCAAAAGGTGTACAAATTTATGGGGTGACTATCAAGTGCTTTCTTGGTGGGCCATCCTATCCTTTTTGTGGCTCACAGTGAGATACACACATCTTAATGGGCAAGCTAACCACTCCTCTCTCTCTCTTTCCTTTGAATGGTGATGTCTCTCTTATCGTAATCTTAGGGTTGACAAAGAATTGAGTCCCTAGGGGCTTGAGGATTCCTTTGTCCCTTTTGATTTTAATGAGATTATCTTTTCTTCATGATCTCCTTTACCAAGAGTTTGCGTCGAGTCCATACTCTTGCTAAAGTGGGGTCTAAATGTATCGTCAAAAAATGGAAGCACTTCCATTTTGGACTGGTTTAGCCCTCCAAGTAAGTGGTTTGGGGTCATGTCAAGCACCTTGAATGGGTCTCTAACTTGGATCTGGCTTTTCCCCCTGTTCTGCCCCATTTCCCACTTCTCTCCGGCCTATTTCTGGCATCCTAAACTACAAACCTGAGAATTTTGACCTCAAGGTCAAAATTGACCTTTCTGGGTCAAGGTCAACCTCAACCTTGACCTAGGTCAAGGTCAAACTTGACCCTGACCTAGGTCAGAATTGACCTCAATTCTAACCCAGGGTCCAGATTTCAAGTTTCCAGCGTTTCCAGATATTGGGCTTTGCAAAGATTTAATTCTCGCTTCTGGATCGACTGTTTCGGTCTTCGAGGCAACGAATCTTGAAATTATATTTAATATAGGTACACTTCTAGGGGTATTAGGTCTAATGGGAATTTAATTCTCCTATGTAGGCCTCTCGAGAAGATTGTGCCCTAGATTTGTATATAAGGAAGCCTTCTCCTCTCATTTTCTCTAAGTGAAATCCAAGTGTGAAGGACAGATAAGAAGCAAGATTTGAAGCAAGATAAATATCTATTGAAGCATTCATATACTCTCAATAATCCAAGAATTCAAGCACTTTCAATCCCTCAATTCATCTAGGAGATCCATTGGTAGCCATTGAAGGATTCAAGCTCTATGGAGCCCTCTTGTTGAAGATTTCTCCATCCACATCCATACAAGCCTCTTCCTATTTTAAGATCCATTCAAGATTGGTGTTGAAGATCTAAAAGAAATTGATTTGAGACATCCTACATTCTACATCTATTTGGTTCATACATACTTGTGGATCCACGGATTCAAATCCGCCCCAAGGGTTTCTATACAAGCAAGGTGAATTTGTTCATTTACTTTGTTTACTTATGCAATTTCAATTATACTTTAAGGTTAATTCCAAAACTAGGGTTTGAACAAGGAAAACCCCTCCCCCCCAAAAAAAAAACCATTTTTCTTGCAGGGACAGGTTCAAAGCAGTGAATTAGAGTGTAGATCCGGATACCCTTTTCGGCAAACTGTCGGGAACCAAAAATAGATTTTCTGTCGGACATTTTGGGTTAGAATTGACATTTTGTTCTGGGTCAGAAAAGGAGATTCTAGGTCAAAATCAGAAATTTTGGTTCAAAGGTGACATTCATTTTTGGGTCAGAATCGACATTCTGTTCTTGGTCAGAATCAAAAATTTTGGGTCAAAGGTGACATTCATTTTTGGGTCAAAATCAACCTTTCTCAGAAAAGAAAATGATTTCTGGGTTTTGTAGATCTCACTGTTTCAATTTACTATAGCGAAAATCAACAATTTCTGAGACTGTTTGATAGGGTTTTCAGTAGATTCTTTTTTAGAGGTATGTATTTTATTCTATTATTCTTTGCTTTCATTTCCAGATTTACACCCCTTATCATTACAATTAAATGTAAGGTGGATAATATGTGCATAGCGTCACTTTTATGAGAAAATATCCATTGTTCTAAACCCTATCCAATTTTTCCCTTTACAATATGTATATATATATGTGTGTGTGTGTATACATATGTATATATATACATATACATCTATACATATATATACATATACATATATACATATACACATATACATATATACACACACATATATACATACATATACATATACATATACATATACATATACATATACATATACATATATATATATACACACATATATATGCATATATATATACATATATGCATATATACACACATACACACACATATGTATATGTATATGTATATACTCATACA
>MU226880.1:6518907-6529486 GCA_018584345.1 Thuja plicata | reverse complement strand
TATATATATATATATATATATATAGTTAATATTATGGAAATAATCAACTAAGAGGGGGGTGAATTAGTTGCCTCCAAAACCTTAAACCTCAAACCCTTAAGCCACAAAACCCTCTAACTTGTGTACCCTTAAATTTGTTTTGAATAAGTAGAATATGACACAAGTATGCATATACAAATCAGAAACACATCCACACAATTTGACACAATATTTTTATCGTGGAAACCCTATTAGAGGAAAAACCACAGTGGGGCTAATTAACCACAATAAGAAGATACCTTGTTAAAAGTATAACCTTATTACAGTATATGGGGAATGCACATGCATTAAAGATAACTTCCTAGAGCTCACTATTCAAATTAAAAGCCTCAGGCTACAATCATAAGGAAGGCTCACTACCTTACAATTTGATCACTACAATGATACATAAAGAATTTGTGAACTATGTAAGTGACATCTACCTCATGTCTGATATAGCTCCAATGTAGCACAATGCATATCTCTCAACCTCTTATTCAAATAATTATGATTCCCTTTGAATCAGGCTCTTCCTTTGCTAGCCACCTCTAGCATCCACATTCATGATCTGCACCTTGAGTTTGTCCTAATCTATCATTGTATTCAAGAACTAGGTCAGAAAAAACCTAATCCACCATTTCTTAAATTAACATGCCATATTTCATGATTCAAATTCATCTCTGGCTGCTAAGTCATAGCCACCATCTATAACCACCACCTCAAGATCATAAATCTCCTAGATTTTACGATTTAGCACTTGTGCAACACAATTTACCAACTAGGTCGACCAAGAACATGAAAAATAATAAAAATATTACTATTGACCAAAAACTCCACCAATCTGATCCTTTGGATCCATGTGTATCTCCAAATCATCAAGAACATACTTCAAGAACATCCTATAACATCATAAAACTACTTAATCATGAAAATCCATCATAGCCATTGGATTTTCCAGCCCCTTTTCATCACACTTGAAGAACACTATCAACAAGCCTATGAGATCATAAGATTATGCCTTGCAGACCTCTGAAGTACAAACCCTTTGAGTTGAAGACACTTGAGTATGTCTCCAATACACTCCTAGGTTCACTCCATAAAATTCTCATTCTTCTGAGCACACCGAGCCTCTTTTTGTCTTCCTATTGGCACAATCTGTCACTCTATATGTCAGTCACCTTTTGCAACTTGGTTACCTGTACAAATCATCATGAAAATTTCTCTAAATTTGGGTGAACATAGTAAACATATTCACATTTCCCTCTCTACATGTGTGACTTATTCTATGCAATATCTTCTTCTCACTGGATGTTCCAACATCCTTCTCTACTGGATAACTTGCAACAATGAAGTTAGAATCAAGAAAATAATTCTTCTCATTTCTTCCTGCGATCAACCCTTCTGCTATGTTGACATCAATGCCAACACAACCATCATCTGACTTTTCCAATATGCCAACAATCTCCCCTTTGGCATTGATGGCAACATGTGATGTGAAAAATAAGTAATATAAACAGAAACCAACATTCTTACTCCTAGAAATATAATCAAAAGTGCTACCAGAAATATCCTTCATTATCTTTTAGAGTCTCTCTAATAGCAGTTCTTTCGCTCCCCTAGGAACATGCGTGACTTTTTTCCAATCAGATTACAAACTCTTCTCTTCATCAAATTCTCCCCTTGAGTACACATCACATATCTTAGCTCACTCCTTTCTTATGTTCAAGTATACATAAACTTTCCTCTCTCGTCTGATCAATGTCCTTCTTAGCTTCTCCCCTGATATCTTCTTTACCTTAGTTGTCTTCCACAACTGCTTCTCTTTCTCTTCATACCTGATTTATTTTTCTCATCTGTTTCTCTCCCCCTTTAACATCAATGACAAAGGTGTACCATCAATTCACTTTTAACACTTCCTTTATCATACCAATATTAGGTTCCATTTCCTTTTTTTCTTCCGTAACCTTGTCAAATTTATCTTTCTTTCTTTTACATACATATCTCAAATTCACCAAATACATTTAACCCTTTCCCCTTTATTTATACATACACACTTTTGATACATTCATACACTAATCAAACATTTAACTTACTGATTTATGCACTTCCTTGCGGCTTCTTGCAAATGCTCACCTTCAGATTAGATAACTCCTCTTCACCAAGCTTACTACTCCCCCTGAGTAGTAACCTCCATATATCAATCCATATTTAGTGATATTTTCATGTGGCTCTTCTGGACTAATGCATTCTTTTGTATCTTAGTTTTGAGTGGGAGGAGCAAGTCTCTTTGACTTTCCTTTGGATTTGATAGATGTAGATCCTATATCTAAAATCTCCTTGTTCTTCTTTCTTCTTGTCCTTCTCTTTTTCTTCTTTTCCTTGTCCTTGTCAACTTTTCCTTTCCCTTTCACATTCCTTTGTTCATGCTTATCTCTCCTATATTCTTCTTTCTTCTTTATTTGACCTTTCTTTCTCAAGTTCTTGTTTGCCCCCTTTATGTCATCTTTGTTCACCTCCTCTCTTTTACAACTCTTAGTAGTAAGTTCAGATAAGTTGTATCTGATTTGTAGAATTTTTTTTTGTATGTTCTTACCTTTCCTTTTAGCACTACATTTTTTTTGCAATATGACCAAGTTTCTTGCATGCAAAACATCTAACCATCCCTTTTAAAGGTGTCAGTCTTCCCTCTCATACTACTGCACATGCTTGGATTGTGTTCATTCCTTCTGAAATCAAAGCATAGATATCCTTTTCTATAATTCCTCTCTTTGTGTCCAATCTTATAGTATATACAATTTTTAACTTTGAACCTTTGATTATAAGTCTTGTTTTCCAATTTCTTCCACTTGGTCTTGTTTCTTTTCTTCTTCTATGATTTGAACTTGCTGTTATTAGATTTGGAGCATTCTCCCTTTTCTAATCCAATACCATTATTTTCTATTGGTGTTATCTGAATTAGCAGTGCTTCAAGCTTTGTTGAACATACCTTCAAATTTTCTTTATACTTGTTTGCAATTATAAGCTCTTCTTCCATGGCTCTGACTCATTGATCATCCACACAAGTCTTGCATATTTCTCTTTCCTCAACCTTAGAAATAAATAAAATATAGTCTACCATAATTTCCTTCTCATTCTCCTGATGCTCTGATTTGGAATTATCTTCAACTGACTTGCTGCTTCCGTTCTCCTTAAGTTGTATAACATCAGACTCCTAATTTTGATTATTGAAACCATCACAATTGTCTTACCCTTTTTTATTTACTATTTTATCTACATCTATTGATCCTTTTGTATTATTATTTATTTGATTCTCATCAGAAGTTTTCACCTCTAAAGATATATAAACACTTTGTTCATCTACTTTGTCTTTGCAAACATCAGACTGACTTCTATTAGTCTAAAGAAGTAAGTGCATTTCTTTTGAATGGTTCAATTCTTGATACCTTAATATCACTGGATTTACTTGCAATTATGGCATTTCTCCTTCTTCTTCTCTAGCATAAAATCTATCAACATTTTCTTTTGAGATACTCTGCATGTAATTTAGATGTTGTTGGTGTAGTACCTTTTTGAGACGGATTCCTTAACTGCACTTGCATGATCCAGTCTATCTTTGTTCAAACTTAGTGATTTGATAATTCATTCCTTTATTGTTAAGATGGAAAAAAATTTCTCTTACTCTTTGATCCTGATCCAACTTCACTTCCAGAATTATTCAGGATCTTACATCCTTCATTTTCAAAGTGTAAAGGGTATCCTTCTTCAACTAATTTACCAACACAAAGAAGATTGTAAGTCAAATAAACAACGTGTAGTACATTACCTCTTCCCTTGATTTTTCCTTCAATTTTGTCACCTCATCTAACAATTATTTCATCATATTCTTCATATTTCATAAACTTTATTATGTTACTAGTCATATGATGTGAGCATCCACTATCAATAAACCATTCATTTTTCTTATTCATTTATTGTCTAATACTTTTCCTTCTTCATTAGCACAATTCTTAATGTTCTTAAGGTTAGCCTCTTTGACATTACTATATGCAGAAACATTTGTAGAAGAGATATTACTGAGCTTAATCTCCTCAATAGTACATATATCATGAACATTACTCGTAATATTTTCAGCAAACATTTTTGCTACAATATCACTTGTAGAATTCTTTCCTTTGGAGATATCTTCCTTTTTGACAGTGCTACTCTTGAACATCTCAAATTTCATAGATTTTTCTTCATCACCAGACATGAAGTAAGAGCTCCTTTTTTCAATGGTCCATTTTTCTTGTTTGACACTTTGAGCAAGTAGAGTTGACCCATCTCCTTGAGTAAGTGAAAGTTCATCATTGTTCATTCTATTTTCAGCAACATCATTCATGCCATCTTTAGTAATATTTTTAGCATTAGCTTTTGATATCATGTATGTAGTCTTTGATTCCTTTTCCATGATTGCAAAAAAAATGAGTTCATCTTCACTCTTACCATTTTCATATTCAACATCAGTAACTCCCTCATCATCAACAACATAATAACATTTATTCTCATCTTTAGACCTATCATACTTATGCTTGGAAAATCTCTTTGGACATCTAGAGGCATAATGTCCCATCTTCTTACACCATAATCATTTGAAAGTAATTTTTCCTTTGTACTTATCAGATCCTTTTGTTAGTATCCTTGCAGCCACAACTTCCAATTTTTGAACCTCTCTTTCTTACTATTCAAGCTCTCTTATCTCCTTTTCATACTTTTTAGACCCTTCTTCTAGATCTTCACCTTGATCTAATCTGTGCATGTCTCTTCCTGATGTAGTCACCTTGAAATTTGATTCAAACATGGGTAGAGAATCACCAATCTCACTCATTTTAAAGGTAGATATCTTTCCAACCAATTTATCTCTTGTTACAACAACTATTAGGAATAAGGTGTCTCAACCTTGGATAATTCCTATTCTTATTATTTATTTTGTAAAATGTATTTTCTTGCAAATAATGTAATTAAGTGTGAGTGTACATGTCTAGTTGGCATGTTGATGTGTCACTCCACTTGATGTGTCGGCATCTTGAATTGTGTGTAAGGAGATCATGGCTGAAACGGTTATGACGGATTCCTATGACACGTAAGAGCTATTTCTAGGAGATTTCAATGATAGGTGAAGACATGCAAGACATTTGGCAACTGATAAAGTTGAGTACTTTACACTCTTCCTCCTTTGTTTCCAACCGTGGGGTTTGGGGCATCACCCCAAAAATTATTTTAGGGTTCCTATTTTCTCAGAGAATGGTAAAACCCTAATATGGCTATCCTTGGAAGTTGCCCTAAAAAGGAAAGCGCATTATATAATTGTTTTTTAGGGTTACAGGAAAGGATACAAAAAGAGTGTATTGTTGGTATGATTTGGTGCTATTGGATTTGTCTTAGAGTGTCGATTGTCTTCTGAAAGAACTTGCATTGCAAGTGTGTTGTAACCATTGTGTTGAAGATAATACATTGTGCAGGTTTTGGAGTCCTGGCATTTTTTACCGAAAGGTTTTCCCTAGGGTAAATCATTGTGTCATTCTCTATTTTCTGTATGCATGGTATGTGGCTGCAATATCATTGTTAAAGTAGTTAACGAATCTTAAATTGTAAGGATTTAAAAGAATTTGCACAATACTTTCCTATAGAGATTAGTGTAGGAAGCTGTTTCTGCACCTGAGTTTCCTTACAACAACGACAATTCTAATTTCTTCAATAACAAGAAATTTTCTCTTGTATGCAGGAGGAAAAAATTTCAATACCTTTGATATAATCTCTCCTTCATCTAATACACCACCAACACATCTGATATTTAAAACTAACTCATTTATCTTTAACATATAATAACTAATGTTCTCATCTTTAGACATTCTCAAAGATTCATACTTCCTTTTAGGCTTTGTAGCTTAGCTTGCTTGACACATGTATCACCTTCATGAAGAGTCTCTAACTTTTTCCATATCTCATGAGAAGTTTCTAACTCCATTACATTTGTGTACTATGTATCTGATAGAGCACTTAGCAATGCTTCATTTTCTCTAATGTTGTACTCAAACTGCTTCTTCTCATAAAGTGTAGCTATAGATATATCTGTAGGAGGAGTATAGGAGTTCTTTTTATGATCCAATGTTCTTCTCCAATGCACCTTAGATGAGTGATCATCTTTCCTTTCCATATAGGGTAGTTTGTTCCTTCAAACCTAGGACTGTCTTTCTTGTAATTTTCCATATCCGATCTCCCTCAATATTTTAGGCTTCCTTGAAGGGACCAAATCTCTGATAGCAATTGTTAATATTATGGAAATAATTAACAAAGAAGGGGGGGGGGGGGGGGAATTANAACAAAGAAGGGGGGGGGGGGGGTGAATTAGTTACTTCCAAAATCTTAAACCTCGATCACTTAAGCCAAAAACACCTCTAACTTGTGTACCCTTAAATCTGATATGAATAAGTAGAATATGAAACATGCATGCATATACAAATCAAAAACACATCCACACAAGTTGACACAATATTTTTATCCTGGAAACCCTGTTAGGGGAAAAACCACGGTGACACTGATTACCTACAATAAGAAGATACCTTGTTAGAAGTATAACCTTATTACAATATATGGGGAATGCACACGATTCTAGGCTCACTTCCTAGTGCTCATTTCTCAAATGAAAAGCCTCGGTCTAAAACTGCGAGGAAGGATCACTGCCTTGCAATATGATCACTACAATGATCCATACAAATTTTGTGAACTATGTAAATAAAATCTATCTCATGTCTGATACAGATCCAATGTAGCATAATGCAGATCTCTATTCAACCTTTTTTGGAACACTTTTGATTCCCTCTAAATCAGGCTCTTCCTCCACTAGCCACCTCTAGCATCTTCATTCACGATCCACACCTTGTGTTTTCCCTAATTTATCATTTTATATCAAGAACTAGGTTGAAAAAAACCTAATCCACCATTTCTTCAATCAACGCACCAGATTTCATGATTAAAATTCATCTATGGTTGCTAATTCATAGCCATAATCTATAATCACCACCTCAAGATCATAAATATATCATATTTCATGATTTAGCACTTGCGCAACACGATTTACCAACTAGGTTAGCCATGAACATGAACAATAATAAAAATATTATTATTGACAAAAAAATCCACCAATCTAATCCTTTGGATCCATGTGTATTTCCAAATCATCAAGAACATACTTCAATAACATCCTATAGAATCATGAAAACTACTCTATCATTTAAATCCATCACAACCATTGGATTTTCCAGCCCCTTTTCATCACACTTGAAGAACACTGTCAACAAGTCTCTGAGATCATAAGATTACCCTATGATTTGAAGACACCTAAGTCTATCTTGAACACACTACTAGGTTATCTCCATGAAATTATCACTTTATTGAGCACACCAAATCTCTTTATGTCTTCCTATTGGCACAATCTGTCACCCTATCTTCCAGTCACCTTTTGCAACCTGGTTACCTGTACAAATCATCATGAAACTTTCTGTAACTTTGGGTGAACATAGTAAACATCTTCAAAATGATCCCTCTATGTTCTCGACTTATTCTTTTCAATATAATCTTCTCAGTGGACCTTCCAACATCATGTTCTACTGGCTAACTTGCAACAATGAAGTTAGGATCAAGAAAAAAATTCTTCTAATTTCTTCCTCTGATCAGCCCTTCTACCACTAATACATTTGGGTCCAATTTCCGATGACCATTAGTTAGAATTCCAACCTACATTAGTTGAACTTCTGACTAAAGGAGATGTTAGAGATATTTAGTCAGAAAATTTGACATGCCCATGGTGGTCAGAATTTTGATAGCCATGACATCGAAAAGTGCAGGTCTTCTCTTGGAGAATTTAGGTTGGATTTCTGAACATATCCTTGTCGGTTTATGTTTGTATAGGTTTTAGAATTACGATGCCAATCAGACAAATTATTTTGACAATAGTGTTGTCAGATGTACAACACTGTCATTAGTTTTTGTTTGTATGGTTGTCAGAATTACGATGCCGATCATACAAACTATTTCGATGACAGTCTTGTGGGAAATCAAATTTTTTGTATGGATTATTTTATAGCATTGCTTTGCTGCTCTGGTAATAACCAAGGAATGACACTTATATCAATCTGGTCTCCATTTTTATTTGAACGAATGACATCTTTAATTGCATGATTGGAATCCTGAGTGTTAGTACAAATTTTGACAATTTTTCTTTGGCACGCCTTCCATCCAATATTTTCCATAATGTATTTGTTATATTCTTTCCAATATGCATAGCATCAAAAAATTCACAATTTGCACCTTCTCGTAGTAGATAAACCTACTAAATTTTCTAGGATAAATTTTTAGTCCCTTTGGAAGGTGGTCATTAATGCCTTGATGATCTTCACGGTCATTGATTACATCATCAGTAAACAAAACATAATATCAAAATATAAATTAGAAATATAAACCATTAGATGGAATGACATTACCTCCACAATTTATTCTATTATATTCCAACTTTCATAGGTGAGGTGTCAATCTTTGTAGCTTTGATGTAGTCTCTTCTTTCCCATTGAAAAGATGTTTTTCGGTAATTCAATGTTTATGATTTATGTGGAGGAAGTTCCTATACTAATCGAACACCTGCTTTCGTAAAATTTTTGAATGACAAGATTTAATCTTCAGACCACAAATAGGACATGTAGATTTTCCCTTTGTTTGAAGACCTACAAGATCATGTATAATTGGATTACATATATTAATTTTGATAATTATAATTATGATGCACAATTTTAACACTAAACACATACCACAAAAATGTCTTAGCCCTGGGGCATCATGTATGGTCCATACAAGCATTACATGGAATTGAAATAATCTACGTTCTATTGGTCTAGAGATGTCATACATAGTCACACCATTCCATAACTCCACTAACTCCTCGATAAGAGGCTCAATATATATATATATTCATATCTTTAACTTGGTACTTAGTTGAATGAACAAAAACATTACATAATTATTATGACCATTATACAATGACATTTATAATTTAATGTAGATGAGTATTAAATTATAATTTACTGGAACAATCATTTCCAATAGTATGTGCTCCTTCTTTATTGACATCCATGGAGGAATGTTATTGTTGATAATAAAAATAGGCTGCACCGAGTAAACAAATCTCAACTCTCCAAAGGGATTGACACCATCCGCTGCCAATGAAAGCCTGAGATTAGGAGGTTCTTCTTTAAAGTGTGGCAACTTTTCCTCTATGTCCTTAAATGCATAACCATCCACAAGAATTCACATAATGTCAACTTGACTTCTATTGTGTGCATGATAATCCATAAAGTGTTCCAAGTTAGTGCACTTGATTAATCATTGCAGATGTGGAATAATGGGAATATAATGAAGAACCTTGTGAGGCACCTTTTTTGTTATTTGATATGTTCGATATCTACTAACCTATGACATTCAGAGAATTTTGTTGCAAATTCATGTTGTTTATGATATATAATATGATCATTGGGACATGAATCTATTCATTGATAGTCTATTCCAATATCTTTCATTATGGAAGATAATTTTCAGTATGAGCGAGGTAGAATGTTTGGTGGTGGTAACAAAAACTCACCTATCAATCTACAACAAAAAAATATAATTTTTTAATATAAAGAATATTAATGGTACATGATTCACCCTTTCACTAGTAAATTTCACCCTATTTTTCGACGAGAATAGTCAAATTTTCTACACAAATTGGTCGAACAGGCGACCAAAACTGTCGTCGCTCTTTTTGCGTCGATTAAGCGACGATAGAACATATAGTCAAAATTTTGACCATACCAGTGGTTGATTTATCCACTAAATCAATCCTTTGGTACTGGAAGAATAAGCCATCGAATGCATAGCATTCACATTGAATATACTAATGTAAAGGTCAAAATTGAGACCATTAGCAAGTAGAAATATACACCAACATTCATCGAAATGGCCGTCAAATGCATAGTGTTCTCGTCAAACTCACTAATGTAAAGGTCGAAATTGAGACCATTAGCCAGTAGAAATATCCACCAACATTCATTGAAATAGCCGTCAAATGCATAGCATTCTCGTCGAACTCACTAATATAAAGGTCAAAAATGATACCATTGGTTAGTAGAGATATCCACCAAAGTTCGTCAAAATCTCTGTCGAATGCATAGCATTCTCGTCGAACATACTAATGTGTCTGGGTCAAAAAATTGATCAATACTAACTTTTGGTTTAAAAAAATGCGACCAAAAATGTGACATTTAGAAGATGGCATTGCTGAAAATTTGAATTGGTAGGTTTGGGAGGAAGGCCTTGAAGACTAGGAATCCTAGGCACATGATGGGGAGCTTGACTTAGATGCATTTGCTCAAAAGAAGGGTCCCATGGATGAGCAGGAACCACCTCTTGAGATGTTGATGCCATTATTACCTTTCTAAAAGGAGTGGCTAGCTTGGAGTCTAAAGTAAGAATAATATAAATTTAAAGGTGGCAT
>MU226880.1:6487910-6499951 GCA_018584345.1 Thuja plicata | reverse complement strand
CAATAATTATTCAAAAAAAATTTAAAAATTTATAGGCATAAACTACATCCAATTTTACACATTTCATTAGTTTACATCATTTTTAAATTCTAAACACAAATGCCACTTTTATGTCATTAAAGTTTAACAGTTTTGCATGTCAGGGTCCTCTTCCTTTGTAAAAGTGTGACACAGGTTTGTACTTTTACCCTTATAAAATGGAAGAATAGTAGTTGTTGTGGTTTGTTCTAGTTCAAATTCTAGAGGGGAAAGGAAGAGGTAAATGAATGATTCCATAAATTCAACACGCATTGCTTGGTTGCATTTTGCTATTTTTGATATCACCTCTACACTATAGAGCATAGAAGATTGGTTCTGCCATGTTTATGATTCGCCTCATTTTAGAAAATAACTTTCAAGAATAGAAGAGTTCCCCACCTAACCTCTAAAAAACTTTAATTGGAAATCTATTTTTGTATTTATTATAATTAATAGATTGGCACAGTAGTTGTAGGGAAATTGGTTATGATTTGTGCAAAATCTTGGGGTAAGTCACTTTTGATGGTTTCAATGAATATAATTTTTGAACTTGGGTTTACTAGAACTGACTCCTCACTAATATTGAAGAATCGTATAAATACAAAAAATATATCAACAACTCTTAAATATTTTGTGAATGCAACCAAAATGAATTTCATGTTTATTAATATACCTAAGTGTTAAAGCTAAGTGTTTTCCCTCTTGACAAAAAACATTTTTAGGCCCCACCTTTTAGGTATGATATCCTTGTTGATCAATATATGAAACATTGAGGACCATAGAGGCTAAAATGATCAAGGAATTGCAAAATACAATGTCCTTTTGTGTCTTTAATAGTCATTACAAACTTGTTAAAGATGAATATTTGTATTTTTATTTGGTTACCTAATTTATAGGTTGCATGAACAAGTGATGGGGAGATTCCGCTTCAAGAGATTTCTTGATCTTCCTAAGGCTCTTTCTTAGCCTTCCCAGGGAAACTTATCTTTACCATAACGAGAGGCTTCTTTCTTCAATCCCCTACTCCACTGAATCTCACCAATCAACTTAAAACACTCCTCACTTCTTCTCAATATTCTATGCACTCATGGGTCCTATCCAAGAAACTATGTTTTCAATCCTTATTTGGAATGGTAGCTAGGTATCCAACCTATTTCTCCATCATTTATAATATGATTTTGGATCCCTTTCACTAATTCTTCAAGGGCTTTTCGATCGAATTCTTGATTCCCTATGTTTTAGGCCTTGTAGCCTTTTTGCCCAATTAGGCCTCCTAAAACTTGAAAACTTGGGATTTATCATAATTTACCTTAACGATCCTCCAAAGTGACTTTGGATTCATTCTAAGATCAACCTAGGCTTCAATATTTTCTAGGTCTTGATTCCTCCAAGTGTCCATACGTTGTACTTTCAACAAACCCCTATTTTAAGGGGTTTTAGGGCATGTAGACCAGTCTACCACAAAAGAGTTTAAAATGCAATCAGATGGACTAATATGCTCCTTTCATTTCAACCAAATGAACATGTCACATTCACCTACATTCTCCAACTTGGGATTGACACAAACCAATCCACCCAACCATTCTTTATCCCTCTGCAACACTGCAAGCTCCTAGCCGAGTAACCATGGACTCGCCTAGGGCTTGCTGGTAAAATTAGCTCCCTTGGATAAAAAAACCCTAAAGACATATTTAGATAGTATACAGAGTTCCCTTCTTGATTCCAAGTTTCCATAAGGATTCAACCACTGGAACTCAAGAAGGAGCCATATTTACATAACTACCTCTGTTCAGGACAACAAACTAGTTAAAACAAAAGAATTTACAAAATGCTAAAGAAATAAACAAACTTTTCAAATCAAGTCCAC
This sequence comes from Thuja plicata, assembly GCA_018584345.1. Taxonomy (NCBI): domain Eukaryota; kingdom Viridiplantae; phylum Streptophyta; class Pinopsida; order Cupressales; family Cupressaceae; genus Thuja; species Thuja plicata. The sequence goes on along the minus strand of MU226880.1, from coordinate 6,498,066 downwards.
ATAAAGTATCTACATATAAAGAAATAAATCCTCAATTCATAAAATATGACCATTCAACCCATTTAAGTGTGGATGAAGGCTAAAAAGTGACTCTGTGTTATAAAACTAGTGCTTCTTCCAAATCAGTCCGTACAATTTGACCACCAACCCTTCAATTAGGGTTTATTTAGTCTTAAATAGTCCTCCCCACATGTTCATACCCTAAGGTCAGGGTTTAGACCCATTTAAGGCTATTTTCAACTTTTTAGGAAATTTGTCTTGACAACTTTTCAAAGTTGCAAAGTTGTCATGAGCAACTTTTGCAATTTTTGCAATTTTGTCTTTCCACTACTCCTAACTTGCATAGTTGGATCAAAAATCAACATATTTGGTCTAGAAAATTTCTAGACCACACATAACCTCTTACCTTCCATTTTTGGAGTCTGGTCCACATTTTGACCAACTTTGACTCTCCTAACACTTAGTACAAAAATAGACTAACTAGGACCTTTTTGGATTAAACCAAAGACAATAACCTAAAAGCTCATATTTAAAAATCACTCCACACACCTTGGGACTTTATCATAGTCCTTATTCATTGGTGGTTGGCTAGAACCACCTACAAGCCAAAATTGAACGAGGATCTTTACTAGGACCCTAAGGTGCTCCTGCACCAACTAGAGGTCTCTTGATTCTTCTAGCATGCTTGGAAACTCGAGTTCTTTAACTCTTATAGTATACAATTTCACACCAAGTTAACTCTTAATCACCCAAACCTTTCTCATAAATGAAATTGTTTCTTAATCGTCATCCCATGTTGAATATCGTCTTATCTGCTTCTTGTCTATGGACTTCAAATTCATTTTGGGGCTAACTATCCTTATTTTGTTCTCATGTGGATTTATGCACATAGAAAATTCCATAAATATATAGCAGCCAGATGTCCCTAAAATTAGATTGATGGTTGTATATTTTTTTTCTTTTTTGATTAAAATAGAACAACAAATACAGATAGCCATTAATTTCTTCCAGCACAAAATATAGATTGTAAATTCCCTAATTGGAATCCTTTTCAGTTTAAAAAATACGTAAAACAATAATCTAGGGTACCTGTTTCTGATTGCAGGATTCCCAAACTTATGTTCTAGCATATACCCAGTCAAGCCTAAAAAAAATCCCTCCTTATCCTGGCAGCCCAACAAAGTATCATTGTGTTGGCTCAATAAATCTGGAGCCAGTTGCTTCCCAAGTAGCTGAATATCTTGGCAAACAAAAAATTATGAATATCTTGGCAACCAAAATTTTTTTTAAGGTATGTAGATATAAAATTTTGATTTATATCATTTTGAGTTTTTGTATTGCACCCAATTTACTACATGTGCCTGGTGCACATGTCGAGTATAGTTGGGAACACCTATTGCAAACAGACTGAGGAGGAAAATGAAGGCGGAAACTAGATACAACTAAACCCAAAAAGAGATCTAAAGAATGGATGGATTAGGGTTTTAACCTTGGTTGTATAGCTCGGGAGTCGTGTCAACATTCACTGAAATAAGGGAATTTTCTATTGAAATAAAAATTCTACACTGATTTTCCCCAAATCTTCCGCACATAAAATCTATGTTTAAATGAAATGAAAAATGGAAAAAATAGAACAGAACACATACCTTTATTAATCTAATCTTGAATGCATAGAACAGTTTGCACCCTCTTCTTTAGTGCGTAACACTATTCTCTGGCATGTAACATAATGAATAGAAATCTATTTTTTTTTGAAGTTATGCCCATGGTCGTCAGAATTACGGTGGCTATGGGAATTGAATCTTCTATCATCATAATTCTGACTACCAAGGCATGGATTAAAAAAAATCAAGATTTTCCTTCTATAATCTGACCAATCAAAGAAATATAATGCCCCATCAAAAATTGAGGTGAAATGTACTAGTGTGCTATGTTGACATCAATGCCAACACAACCATCATCCATATTTTCCAATATGCCAACATATATGTGTGTATATGTGTATATATGTATATGTACACACACACACACACACATATTCTTAAAATGGTCTGTAACTTTATTTTGCACAACATTGTATTTGAGTAAGGGAAGCGAAGACAAGTAGAATGGGGTTTAAACCAAACCTTTAATATGCCTTCATCAAGTATTTATATATTAGTGCTGAGAATGGAGGATATATCCAGTTTGAGGGGCATACCCAACATATTTGTTTCGTTGTTGGTTTGGCATGGAAAGTGTCAAATGAAAAGGAATGTATATGAGTTTATTAGGGTAGAAACAACTAAAATAGAATGAAATTGTTTAAGGTAAAAGTTGTAAGAATGGAGGGGCATGTTATTGTTGGTAGGTTGTATTTAAAAGTACCTTATAGACAATTTATACCAAGTGAGTGTTTTGGACAAGACAAAATAAATAAGAGTTTGATACATTGTGAGAAACAAAAATATGTACAATTGTGCAATTTAAAATGCTCAACCAAGTTAGGAAACAAGGAAAAAATGACAAAAAAAACAAAAAAACTATAGATGAAAATATTAGACATGTTTTCCAAATGTTTTCACTGTGACGGAATATAGCAATGAAAAAACAGTAAACATGGTGAGACAGAAAAACTGTCAAGTTAAGATAAAGAACTAATATTGTTTAATGAGAAGTAAAAGAGGAGAACAACAAGTTACAAAAAATTGTTTACAATTGGAATTGCATTGTGAAGAGGTAAAAATAGTTTTGCAAGCCTCAATTTTCTAGTAGAGGATGATGCAAGATGAACAAGATTATGGAGCACAAAAGGAAAGAAAAGTGCAGAATCAACAAAAGATGAAACCATTAATTTGAAAACTACACACCTTGAATCATTGTTAGTTTAATAGTCATTTTGTGATTCTAGTTATAGGTTGAAGTTGGAAAATATAATGAGAGAAACATAAATTTAGGAAGTATGTTTACCTGCAACAAAGAACTTAGACGAAGGAAAAAGTGACGACATATAAATAAAAAAGCACAATTTACAACAAGAATAAATACCTCTTTCAAAGTTGGAATCCTCAGAATAACAATGTTCAAGAGCTACATGGTGGTTGAAAACTCCATGCAATTGATTTGCAAGCGAAAAAACATGCATAAAAAGTATACCTTATTGTAATTTTGAGAATCACTAGATATAACAGATTTATTGTACAACAATCACTGTGAAAATTTTAAAGCTATCAATGCAATATAAAATAGATAAGTTGAATTGTGACATTAGTAAGCCAATTCAAAATAAAATGAATAGGATGAAAGAAAGTACCATCTATGAGTTGAACATTCTATATTGACTTGCACTTCTATGGTGAGATGGCAAGTGAATTGATACGAGGATGGAGAGAAAAAAAATGTTTGGATTTTTGCATGAACACCATCATTAGAATAAAAGGACAAAGTGAAGTAGAAAACCAAAACTCCAAAATAAGAAAGAAAAAGAATTTCATATGGTATGAGTACCAAAAAAGTAGAGAATACATGTGAGTTGATGGTTGTACATTTGGCAGGAGTTTCATAATAGAGTGTACAATCAGTTTAGATGCTCAACAGGATGTGCATTGTCTTTGGCCTTTGTCTGAAGCGACAATGAGTGTAACTATGCCTCTTTTTTTATAATAGTAGTATAGGTTCTATTTTTCAACTTGGCATATCTTTAAAAAGAGAAAGGTGGTTCAATTCATAAATATTCTATTGTCTTGACCCTTGAAATAGTTGTAAATGTAAGTCCTTTCTTTTAAGTTTTGCCTATGTGTATTGTAACTTTGTTCAATGTTAAACCTTGAGATTTGGGTAGCTCATGACATTGTTAATGGAAGCTAGGTGCAATTTCCTCCCACTATTGGAGAAATGGGAACATGTTTTGGATTCTCAATATTCCATGGAAGATCACTATAATTTTCAAATCCAAAGACAATATATTTAGGTAATTCGGGGGGTTTTGAATTTTTTTCATAGAAAATTTCTTTGATCTATCTTATTGAACCATTCACAAGACCAACTTGGATCCATAGATTAGCCATCAACATTACTTGTTGAATCAAGCATAACAATACTTTTAATGGGAGTTTCTCATCATTTTCATATTTAGTATGCATTTGTCACCCAATTCGTGCAATACATAAAAATTAGAAGGTTTAATTATTTAAGCACTTCTTTTATTATCTACCCTGACCAAATCATTAGTAGAAAATAAATGGATAATGTCAAATTATATTTGTTTCTCAAGAGCTAATTTAATTTTTGTGTGTTTCATAAGGGTCTTCCAGTCTTTGTGGAATGGTTCAACATTTCTTATGTTTTGCATAATAGACCAAAAATTTTGTTGGGAATCAGAAGAACCCTATTGTTGGAAGATAGTATCTAATGTGACCAAAATTGTGAAAGTTAGCCATTAAGTTAGAGCTTTGGAGTGAGATTCATAAATTAGTTTTTCAATCATAGGTTGCAACTGCCCAAGGTCACCAACAAGAATCACAGAGAGGCCACCAAAAGTTTCATGCTATTTTTCAAGGAATGCCTAGTGTAAGCGGCTATCTATTTTTAGGAACAATTTCTAGCCTAAAAATCTCATTTCATCTATTATTATGTATTTAAAATGTTTAAACTATTCTTGGAATTACATCAATGATTTCTCTTTCAAAGGGTGAAATTATTTAATAGGAATGCAAAGAGCTATATGTATTTTTGTTGCTTGTATATTGTAAAAGACACCACATGTCAGAGAAAGAACAAACAATGGATTTGCAGCTGCATTTGTAGAAGTATTACAACTCTTCCTAATGCAATCAATTAGAAATAATTTTCTAGTTTCTTTTGTTCCTTGCATAATCATTTGTAATGGTGGTGGATGGTAGCAAGTAGTACGGTGTTGATGAATAATTATCTAATACAAATTGTTGTTGTGGTGCTAGCTAGGAAAAAAAATTATTTACAACTGTTATATCACATATAACTATTTGTTAGTTTTATTTTATTTCTATTATAAAATAAGAAACAATATCATGGAACTGTTCTTGTATGTTTTTTTTGGCTCCATGGATAATTTATATCAAAGTCTCTCCTACCTAGCAATTGGAGCCTACTTAATGTAATATTGTTTGCGACACTCATTTGAGATAAGAAATCCCATTCATAGAGATTCATTCCATCATTATTTGGGTAATCATTGTCCTCATTTTTCATCCTCATGTTCTGTCTGCATGCCATAAAAAACATAATCAATGTGCCAACGTGTGTGGTTTGTGGCACTGAATAGTTTCTAGTTTGTTGTTATTTCATCTTTTTTTTATTCCAATGTCTTAAGGTATAGAATGGAAATGTTTATACACAAGTAGTTCACTCTTATAGAAGATTTTGAAATCACTTTCTTCATTTGGAGGTTGTTTAAATTTAGGATGAAAAGTTACAACTTATTGTTAGAATGATTCAGAATAACTGAGAGTGGGGGGGGGGGGGGGGGGGGANGGTTGAATCAGTTAGCCTAGGTCTAGATGTACCAATTAAACTTATAAACACTTTAACCAACTTAGATCTACTCGGTAATCCACTCGATCTCTATAGCATATAATTAGTAACATAAACTTGCAGTTCACTATCCTAATGTAATCAACTTGCAGACTATAAAATTCTTAATAGTACAACACATTAAATAAAATTCATACAAGTATAACACCAGGATTTAACATGGAAACCCATTATGGGAAAAACCACCAGTAACATGCTACCAATTTTTCAGTCTTTTGAAGTGAGATATGTGAGAAGCCAACCCTAATAAAGGTTACAATACACACTGTTAAATGTGACCCTGTTAAAGGATTTAATCACCCTATTAAAAGTGATCCTTGTTAGAGGGCTTAGACCATTCCATTATAATGTCACCTTGATTAAAGGATTTACAATATGAATGTTAGTTCAACCTTGTTTAAAAGGATTTTCCACTGATACAATAGTTAGAAAGTAATAGTAATGTGATCTAAAACATACAACTCACCTTGCAAATACAAATCCACTTTCGCTCAAATGCTAACTCACTAACTGACCTCCATTGTCATCTCAAACTCATATCTACTTGGAAATTTGTCAAGCAATCACCAGTGTTTAGTCTTGTACTTTTCTTCTTAGTTTTCTCTACCTTCTTAGATTTTCCAATCAACTAAATTAACCTATACATTACACATAACCTCAATTAGGTTAATCTTATACCTCTCTGATCAGGTAGCTAGATCTTTTGTCGCTTAATCATCATCGTAGATCTTAGGGTTTGGTCAGATCCAATGAATCCTTCCAACATTTCATTTTCAATCTACAGTGTAGAATACATCCTCAACCTCCTTCTTGAATCCTTACATTAAAATGGTTAAACATATATTAAATTCTCATTTAATTCTCCACAATGATCATCCTTATCTTAAATATACTTCACATATCCCAAGAAATCAACTATGTTGACTGGGCTATGAAATATCTCATAAAGTGTCAAAATACTGACACTTGACCATCATTGTTTTCTTCCGCTTAGTCAATACCAAATTTTCTCGGCATGTACTCACACTCAGTTGAAACTCGCATAACTCGGCACATACATAAGTTCCTTAATCTTCTGCTTAGTTACTCAGTCAAGACTAAACTTGTAGTCATCCAAACTTCACTTCGTGTTAAAGATAAACACCATATTGCCTTACCAACATCCAATCTCATCAAGTACCCATTATAGTTTCACATAACTCAACCATTTCACTAGGTCTTCTTGTTTTCTCCTCTTTTCAAATCTTCTTCATCAATCAATTGATATGGCACTTTACAAGATAGCAACTGTCTTACCATTTAATGTTTGACATAAATGGAAATATAACAATTGTTTCAATTGTATCTTCCAATAATCTCCCTCTTTGGAATTGATGGAAAACACATGCAAACACGTGCAATGTTACTAAACAATCCAATCAGTATGTTCTGTAAACATATTTTCATTAATGTCCTTAGCTTCATTCTGATTCTCTCCAATACAAATATTAGCTCCCTCTTGGATAAATTTCTCTCCATAGCCTCTCTCTCTCTCTCTCTCTCTCTCTCTCTCTCTCTATGTAATTCTCATAGTATATCTCCCTCAATGTTTTCATGGCTTATTCTTTCTCTTTGACAATAATGCCAAAGACATACATCTTCATCATGTAGATATCTCCGTGTCATCTTTCTGAATTCTATGCTCCCTCTATCATCTTGGGTATGACTGATCATCATCTTGTGTGTTACTCTTCATAGCTTTAGGAAACCCCTAAAGTGTGACCACCTTTGCATCAATTTGTTAGATATTCTATGTAATAAATTTGATGCAATCACTCCATGTGATCGTAGTTAGCCTTAGATAGGGGAATCACCCCTAATTTACCTCTTAGATACTCATGAGAATCCTTGGGTTATAATGTTTTAGTAAATATATCTGCCAATTGTTCCTTTGTATTTACATATTCAAGTCTTACTTCTGTGTCTTATACCAACTCTCTCAAGTAATGATATTTGATAGAAATATGCTTGGTCTTTGTATGCATCACGTTGTTCTTTGAAATATTAATAGCACTTGTGTTATTACAGAAAATAACAACTGGTTGAGTGATCTCTTCCTTCACTCCTTTCAACAATTGCTTGATCCATACTATATTTGAACAATTCATGATTGCTAATGCGACATATTCAACCTCTTCTATTGATTGAGAAATGCAGTTCTGTTTCTTTCTTGTCCAAGAGACTAATCTCTTTCCTAAAAAGAATGTGATAGGGAGCCTCCTTGGTAACCTTCTGAGTTTTCTTGAAACTCTTAATAGGTCTCTCTTAGGACCTCTAGGGATTCCTCAATCCACCCTTCAACACCTTGAATAATTAGTTCTTCCTCTCCAACCAAGGAAACTAACTATCATGTTAAAAAAACACCATTCTTGTGTTCCACAAGAACCTTCTACACAAACCACTCCAAGCCCTACACTTAAGTTTGGATTTGCAGGAGGGTTAGGGATTCAACATACTCCATTTTTTAACTCCAACCTATGTTTGAAACCACCAAGTTGATCCATGTTGCCATCGAGTTCTAGTTTCCTACTTTCTAGGCCTTGTAGCCTTTTTGCACAATTAGCCCTCCTAGTTTTTAGGAAACCTTAAAAATAGAAAAAATATCTCAAAGGACCCCCTGATATTTTGTGGTAGTCTTTAGGTAAGGAAAAAACCCACAAGGAATTTCTAGGTCCCTTGGTCTGGAACTGTCCGTACACCCTGTTATTAGAAAATGGCACAATTCTTATTTTTAGACCAGTTTGGTGTCTTGGGCTTCAAAACTTGTCTTGTTGGATCTTTGGGAACTCCTCCACCTTAGGGAACACTTGAAAAAAATCACTCAACACATCCATGGCCTTCTTGGCTCATGAGAACACCCCCTGCAATTTTTAAACCAACTGTCACTTGCTTCCTCTAACCATGCTATGAGTTTAGCTCGCCTAGGGAAAGTGATTAAAAATACATGCCAGCACTTTGAGAGCTCCTCCTTCCATAGTTTTGAAGCTCCATGGACCTATTCTCCAGTCCTAGGTGGCCATACAAAACCAATGGTGGGAAGTGGAGTTAGGTCCACATCTTTGCTCCTTGGCCAAAACAGGACAGCAAACAGTCCCAAACTGAAAGAATTTTTAAACCACAAACAAAACACAACTACAAAGCAACTTAATGAATGAAAAATCTTAGTAAAATAATCCATTTCAATACAAGAAAAACACAAAATGCTTCAAATTTTCTATTTTTTCCAGAAAAACTCTTGGCTCCAAGATGACAGTCCGTACAAATGAATTCCTCTCTCCCAAAATTAGGGGTTTTCCCCCTTATATATGGTATTCCCACATGTTTCATCCCTCCTATGGGTTCCAAAAACATTAGAACCTCGAAAACCCTCTAGACAACAAAAGTTGTCAGGAACTTTTAAAAGTTGCTAATGTTGCATAACAACATTTTTCATTTTTTAACCAATAACACTTTTTAAGTGTTTCCTTCACCAACCTACCTTAGCTAACTTTAGGTAGAATACCTAGGGTATCTATGGACCCTAAAAACTCCTATGACATCATCCTAACATTTGATGACATCATCAAGTACACCACATTGAATGGAGCCAAAAAGAGCTATTTACACAAGAAAAGAAGCATAAAATGAAAACTACCTAAACTATTCTTGGTCAACATGACCTTATATATTTAAATTTCCCTATTAGAGGGTCTTACACACACTAGCACACCAAAATGACAAGAGACTACCATATTTTCTTGGCATCTCCAGGGTGCTCCTGCACCATACTACCAAGGTTAAGAACTTATGTCACCTCTAGGGACATGAGCTTAGGATCAATTCCCTACTTCTTGAAGTCACTCTCATCCACCCAAGTAGCCTCAACCTTTGACATGCCTGCCCACTAAATGAGATGTTCCAGATAGGTGCCTTTCCTAGTCTTCTTCTTCACTCGAGAGTCTAAAATCTTCTCTGCCTTTGGTGTTGGGGTAGGGGTAAGCTGAACATCTGCTGCTATGGCCTTACCATCTAACTGTACCTCTGTATCTACTGGTATAGGTCCCTTATACTGGACCAAATCTTGCACATTGAAAACAGGAGAGATTGCCAAATCTGTTGGCAAGTCAAGTTTATAGGTATTTTTCCCATACTTTGCAAGAATATTGCAAGGACCAATCCTCCTCATCTGCAACTTGGTGGGGACTCCCTTCTGCAATATAGACTTGTTAAGATGAACCATCACAAGGTCACCCACAGCAAACTGAAGATCTCTCCTTCCTTCATCAACTCTAGCTTTCAACTTTTGTGTAGCCTCTTGGAGCTTCTTCTTTACTTTCTCATGAACCTCTTTCATGGATTGAGAAAATTCATCTGCATATGCACTCCTTCCTTCTACATTTTCCAAGTTTCTTAACTCAAACACACCTCTAGGGTGCAACCCATAAAATACTTCAAAAGGGTTTTTACCTGTTGTCCTGTTGACACTGTCATTGTAGGCATATTCAGCCTGTGGTAACATCTGATCCCACATCACTCCATACTCCTTTGTCAAGAACCTAAGGAGATTTCCCAACACTCTATTGATCAC
>MU226880.1:6455931-6475416 GCA_018584345.1 Thuja plicata | reverse complement strand
AAGAGTGAAAATTTGGGGTACCGGTCCCAGTGGTTTTTTCCCTTAACAGGGTTTCCACGTTAAAATCCATGTGTTATGTGTGTATGGTTTATTACTTTACTATTTTACATTTCACATATGTATTTCTGGATTTATCGGTATACTCTGCATATTTACTGAGTGTCAGTAAATAAGTTTTACTGCTTATCGGTAATCAAGGAGAATAAGGTCAGAAAAGGAAAATCGACAGACAGTTAATTATTATAAGTATTTCATGGCATGCATCTTGTAAGGGATATAATAATTGAGGTTTATTTGATTGGTGGCTAGAATAAGGAAAATTTTTGAAGCCACTGATTCACCCCCCCTCTTAGTTATTACTAACAATTGGTATCAAAGCTTGTGTGCTTAGAAGGAAGGTTTCAAGACCTAAGGTAGGATCACAAGATGAATAGACGAGATTTGCCAAAGTTGAACAAAGACAACTTTGCCTCATGGTAGATTAGGATAAGACTCCACTTATCAGGTATTGGTAATGATGTTACTCAATACTTAGATACTGAATATGTGTTTCCTATAGGAGCTTTGACAGTAGATAAATTAAGAGAGAAGCATGAGCATAATTGCATGGTTATAGAGCTTTCTTCCTCACTCTCCGACGCTGAATTTGAAGATGTCAAGGATTTCAAAACTACAAAGAAAATGTGGGACAAAATGAAGCTTGTACATGGAGGTGATACAAATTTTCTGAGAGCCAAGGCAGAAAGCCTTAGAGGAAAATTTGATGATCTCAGAATGAAAGAAGGAGAAAACATCACACAGTACAACACAAGAATAAAAGAAGTAGTCAATGCTATATGATGTGTTGGAGGTACACTTGAAGAGGAGACAGTGGTAAGTAAAATCTTAAGAACCTTATTGCCTGTATATGCTATTAGAGTTTCTGCCATTCAAGAAATGTGAGAAGTAGCAAACAACATAGTCACTCTTGATATTTTAGTTGGTAGACTAATTTCATTTGAGATGAATAACTTTGATAATAGTGTCTTACCAAACTTAGAGTCTGCATTTAAGTCTTCTATGAGAATAAGAAAATCAAGTCAAAGACACACATTTAGAAGAGATAGTGAAAGTGAAAGTGAAGAAGAAGATTGAGATGAAATAGAAGCACTCATGGAAAGGAGAATACAGAGAGGCAAAGGTAAATACAAAGGCAAGTTACCACTTGTATGCTTTAATTGTAGAGAGATTGGAGACTTTGCTGCAAGATGTCCTAACAGAAGAAAAGATGACAAAGGTAATGACAGATCTTTTGAGAAGAAATTTGACAGATGTGATAACAAAGATTACAGAAGTTACTGACAATCAGGAAGAAGAGACACCCGAGACTACAAGGATAAAGGCAAGAAGGCTAGCTACCTATCTGCTTGCAAAGATGAAGATACTGACACCGAACCTGATGAAGACATCAAGATGGTATTTGTAGCTGTGAAGGATGATTCAGATGAAGATGAAAGGTATGTAGAAATTGCAGTCATATCTAAAGTTACCAAGAATGACATTTGGTTTATAGATAGTGGTTGCACTCACCACATGACTGGTGACAAAGAAAATTTTAATACTTTTGAGTATTATAATGGTGGTACAGTAAGAATGGGTAATGATACACCTTGTTCGGTTGAAGGTAAATGAACTATAATATTGAATAACCTGATTAAATATGAAAATGCTTATTGGGTAAAAGGATTGAATTATAATCTGTTGAGTGTTTCTCAGCTGAATAATTTAGGTCACAGAGTAGCATTTGGGAACAAGAAGGCAAAGATCTTCAATGATTCAAGAAAACTGATTGGTACCGATGAACAGACTAAAGGTAACTTATTATATCTGAATGATACTAACACCGCTTGCTTAATGACTAGAAATGAAGACATATGGTTGTGGCACAAAAGATTGTGTCATGTGAATTTTGACAACATGATAAAAATAAGCAGAAGAAGAAATGTAAGAGGTTTACTGACAATGACCAAGCCAGAAAACATCATGTGCAAAAATTGCCAAAAAGGTAAAATGACAAAGTCTAGTTTCAAAAGTAAAACCCATACATCTGATGATATTCTAGAATTAGTCCATACTGATTTATGTGGACCTATGAGGAAAAAGAGCTATTATGGAGATATATATTTTATTTTCTTTTATGATGATTACTCTAGAATGATGACAGTTATGTTTTTAAAAGATAAATCTGAAGCATTCAAGATGTTCAAGTGGTATAAGGCTATGGTAGAAAAACAAAGTGGTAAGGATTTTAAATGTTTGAGATCAGATAGAGGAGGAGAATTTATATCAGATTAATTCACTAATTTCTGTAATGAGCATGGTATAAAAAGACAGGCTTCTACACCAAGAACAACACAACAAAATGGGATTGCTGAGAGAAGGAACAGACCAATAGTTGATTGTGCAAGAACACTGATGATAGAAAAAGGCATCACCCAAATCTTCTAGAGGGAAGCTGTCAGCACTATTGTTTATACACTAAATAGAGTACAATTGAAGGACACAAAGAAGACACCTTATGAGCTATGGTATGCTAAAACACCCAATGTAAGTTACTTCAAGATCTTTGGTTGTCAATGTTATGTCCTAAAGGATGATAGAAATGGAAAGCTTGACGCCAAAAGTGATGAAGGTATTTTTCTGGTGTATTCTACCAAAAGAAAAGCTTTTAAATGTCTTATCAAGGCCTCTAACAAAATAGTTGAAAGTGCAAATGTAAAGATTGATGAATTTGCAGAAAAGAATGAGCTAGAAAGCATGAAAGAACCAGCGGACTACAACAAGTTTGTATATTGTGAAGAACCCAACACTCTACCCAAGCAATAGTGATTAATCCCAGAACAAAAAAATGTTGCAACCGATGGTCAGACTGCTGTTATAGATGGTCAGGATAATAATCAAGATAATGTGCAAGGTAATGAAGAACATAATGAAGATTAGGAAAATGATCAAGATGATAGACAAAGAACTGTACCTGTACTTGCAAGATATGTAAGAAGGAACCATCTAGAGATCCAGATCATAGGAGATAAGAAAGATGGTACAAGAATAAGAAGTAAGTCTTTAACCTCAAATTGTTTAATTTGTGAGTTTGAGCCAAAATTTGTCAATACTGCACTAGATAATGAAGAATGGATAAGTGCTATGAATGATGAGATTGAGCAGATTGAGAAGAACAAAACATGGTCACTTGTGCCAAGACCAGATGAGTGCAAAATGGATATTCAGGAATAAGCTGAACGAGAATGGAAAAGTCACAAGAAACAAAGCAATACTAGTATGCAAGGGGTATGCACAAGAAGAAGGTATAGACTATGGGGAGACCTTTGCACCCATTGCTAGGCTAGAAGGATTAAGAATACTACTTTCTTATGTTGCATACAAAGGATTCAAAGTATATCAAATGGATGTCAAGTGAGTATTCCTAAATGGAATACTTGAAGAAGAGGTATACATTGAGCAACCAGAAGGTTTTGTAGATCTAGACAAGAGGAACATGGTATGTAGACTTCACAAAGTCTTGTATGGATTAAAACAAGCTCCTAGTGCTTGGTATGAATGACTTCATTCCTATCTAATAAGTATTGGATTCATAAGGACTAGTGAAAATAGTAATCTTTATTTGAAAGAAGATACTAATACTAACACTTTGATTGCTGAAATATTTGTTGATGACATCATATTTGGAGGCAATGATATGCTATGCAAATCATTTGCTGATGAGATGAGCAAAGAATTCAAGATGTCTATGTTTGGAGACATCAAGTTCTTTCTTGGTCTACAGATAATTCAACAAAGTGAAGGTATTTTCATTACACAGTCCAAATACATCAAAGAGGTCCTGAAAATATTCAAGATGGAAGATTCCAAACCAATTGGAACACCAATGGCTACTGGATGTAAGTTAACAAAGGAAGACAAGACAACAGAGGTAAATTAGACTTTGTATAGATCAATGATTGGAAAACTCATGTATGTTTTACACACTACACCAGATATTGCACATGCAGTAGGAATTGTTGCTAGATTTTCTGTTAACCCCAGGGAATCACATATGACTGCTGTAAAAAGAATTTTCAGATATCTAAAGAATACTGAGGAATTTGGCTTATGGTATAGAAGAGAAGGAAAATTTGAACTTAAGGTGTTTACCGACACTGATTGGGCTAGAAATCTTGATGACCGGAAGAGCACAACTAGAGGAGCATTCTTTATGGGTGACAAACTTGTCACATGGATTAACAAGAAGCAAGGATGCATCTCTCAGTCTACTACAGAAGAAGAATATGTTGCTATTACTGTAAACTTCTCAAATATTGCATGAATCAAACAATTGCTAGAAGGTATGCATATGAAGATCTTAGAACCAATGATTATCTATTGTGATAACACCAGTGCAATAAAAATTTCCAAGAATCCAGTCATGCATTCCAAGACTAAACACATTGCAATCAAGTATCATTATTTAAGAGAATAAGTTCAAGAAAGAGAGGTGATACTTGAGTATGTGCAATCAAAAGAACAATTAGCTGATATCTTCACCAAGCCACTGCCCAAGGATACATTTGATTACCTGAGGAAGTGACTAGGGGTCAAACCCTTGTCTACCAGTCAGTAAAAGACTGAAGGCTACATATGCCTATATATTATCAGAATATCATTCATGTTGATGCAAGAAAAAAGATGAAATTCAAAGCTACATCTATATACAAAAAGGTATATATAAAAACCGAGCACCAGAGCATATTGTTGTATTGCTAATGGATAAGGGAAATTCAAGGAATATATTATGGATGGAGAGAAAAAGATCACTTGAAATTAATGTCCAATATCTGTAAGATATTTTTTTGATATATTTTTCAAAGGGAGAGAAAGTATCCATATTATCATAGTCTTCAGAAAAAGAAGAAAGATTATCCATTATCAGATTACTCCAACAGGGAGAGATCATATCCATAGGGAGAGTTGCTGACAAAAGATAGAGACATCAAAGAAGAAGAATAGTCAAAAGAGAGCTATTGACACAAGGGAAGGACGCAACACATCAGAAAAAGAAACACAGAGAACTGCATGAATCAAATCTAAGCTAACACAGAGCTTACCATCGGTCAGACATTTTTATCGGTTATCAAAACAAACTGTTTGGTAGTTTGATGAATCTCAACAATTGTATTTCATATTGTATTAGAAATAGTATAGTGTGATAATATTGTATGTTGCCATCAATGCCAAAGGGAGAGATTGATGACATGTAATTGATTAAATGTTTGATAATTTTAAGTTGAAGATAATACAAGACATTAAATCAGTTAATGGTTTGTATTGTCATTGATGTCAACTTGATATCATCTGTATGGTCATGTATATAATGCCAAAGACTTCAGAGAATCAATGGAACAAAGATTATACTTTTAGAAATGCATAAAAGTCAAGTATTCACTAAGTAACAGATAACACCAATGGAGTGCACACCATCGGTAAAGGCAAAGAACCAAAGTCATAGTGATACCCGACGAGCAGAAGACAGTATTGCCCGATGAAGCAAAATCATAGGATGCCCAACGAGCTGAGAACAGAGTTGACCGATGAGTAAAATACAATGATGCCCGATGGACAGAGATCCCGAAGCTGACTGGAGTCACACCGATAGAACTGGCACTTGTCACCGATGACTAACTGCAGAGTTGACCGACAGAATAGAGAGTTCAAAAACTGACAAAATATCTAGTTGGCAAGAGCTAAAGATAGACTTAACTGGTTGTTTTCATTGTTTTATTTGACTAGAGTTAAGTGATTGATTTAAAGAAGATTTGTACAGTTGGCAAGAAGATAACTATGAGATAAATCAAGAGTTAAGCTTTAAATAAGATAGGCTAGATTATTTTTCACGCCAAGAATCAAGAATCAAGAAATGGTGAATATCATGTCTATATAAGAGATAAGTTTAATTCATTTCCACATCATCATCACATGAATGGGGGTGAATAATAAGAGGATGCTAAAGAGAAACTGGTGAAGGATAACCTCATGCAATACTGATCAATCAAGCTGGATGAGAGCTAAATAATTCTGCAGACACTAACGAACAGTGAAGCACATCAATGTAGAGAAGAAAGTGTGGAGCACAAATAATTGAATTGATACATTGATCAGAGAGGTAATGTACTTAAATAGATCTGAAAATCTACAATTCAAGTTGCATTAGAAATAGGTCATTGTGTTTCAGTTTTACCATTGAAGCATCAAGTCTCTTAACAGACCAGGACTTAACAGTCTTCTATATATTGAGGTACATCCCAAGGAGTGCCAAAAGGGTCGATTCATGAAAGTAGCACTAGATTTTCCTAAAACCTATTGATAGTTTAAGAAGGAGGCTGATTCAAGGATGGTAGCAAACTAAGATGCCCGATACTAAGTGACAACTTGTATGTATAAAATCCTCTAACAAGGTCACATCTAACAGTGTGTTTGTAACCTTTAACAAGGTTGGCTCCTAGAAAGGCTCACTTCAGAAGAGTGAAAATTTGGGGTACCGGTCCCAGTGGTTTTTTCCCTTAACAGGGTTTCCACGTTAAAATCCATGTGTTATGTGTGTATGGTTTATTACTTTACTATTTTACATTTCACATATGCATTTATGGATTTATTGGTATACTCTGCATATTTATTGAGTGTCGGTAAATAAGTTTTACTGCTTACCGGTAATCAAGGAGAATAAGGTCAGAAAAGGAAAACCGATAGACAGTTAATTATTATAAGTATTTCATGGCATGCATCTTGTAAGGGACATAATAATCTGAGGTTTATTTGATTGGTGGTTAGAATAAGGAAAATTTTTGAAGCCACTGATTCACCCCCCCTCTCAGTTATTACTAACACTTTATTCATAAATAGTAAGTACATGTCCCACACAAGCCATGGGAGGTAATCGAATAGATACACTATGAGAACAAAACATGTATAAAAGAAGGAAGTAGAATTAAGGATATGGGACCTGTCATTTCCTGATAATGATGAGACCCATGTTGAGCATAGTAGTCTCAGCTTCATTATCAGCTTTTGTGTCTTCAAGCATTCGAGAAACTTGCAAGGAGAGAGAAGGGGGTTTGTTAGAGCTCAGGGTCAAAAATCCATATTCATGCAATCAAACTGATATACATATCCTACTTTTATGATGCATATGAACAACTACAAATAAAAAATGAAATCAAAAGAAACAAATCAGAGAATCATTTGCTTTTAAACTAACAAGTTGCTTCATGTGTAGGAACATGTATACCTTTATCATTTAACAATATGTGGAATGAAGTGGGCTCCCATAAGGTTTGAGCCCAACATGTTGATAAATAAAAAGTATGTAACTACATGAGCGTCATACAACTACAAGATGTCAATTATAAGCTATAGGATTACTAGTGCAACTATAGGTTCTTGTCAAATCTGATCTAGGAACCTATCAAGACCACATTCATATGAACGAGGATCACAAAATTAAGATGAATTTAGGATTGATATTTTAATTATACACTATAATTTTTATGACATTTAATACAAATGAAATTACTGGACATTAAAGGACAGAATCAACTAAAGACTAATAGTAGGAAAAAGTGACAACATGGTCTCATTCCATGAGAAACAATAAATAAAAACTCAAGAGTGTTGAAGGATCCAATGGTAACAAAACAATGGATGGAACAACTATAGTAATCATTAAGGTCACCAAGAGAAATAAAAGGTACATATTGTGAACATCTTTGATGTATCAAGTATAGTAATACTACGTTAAAAGATAATCCCAATTCATGGTAGGTTTTCTACAACAGATAATGCACTCAATAGTACCATTTAATGATGAGGAAATAAAAAAGGTAATCATTACGTCAAACAAAGTGAATTAAGGAAAAAATTGTCTTGTAACAGGGATATGATCTTAGATTATGATTCAATTAATTCACGTGAAGGAAAAGTAATACTTTCATAAAGGTCTTAAATCTTCTTCTGAAAATGACATCAACATAATTTGTGCTTATTTTTTCTAAGTACTTCTATTGCTAACATATCATTATAGTTAAGAATATCCATAGAAAATGGATCACATTTTGATGAAATAAAGACATATAGTAGATCAATGGTGTCGCATGGAGAAAGGATATCTTGACAGTGTATCATAAGCATCAAATGATTGAAAAAATGATGCATTGTTTTAGCACAAAGTAGTCATGGATCAAGACAATCAAAATAAGTTATAGCTATGATTCTCATGGAGGAAAACAAGGATTACATGTGCAAGATAGTATCTTTCACATCAACATGACATTAAATATAAAATGGAACTCATAACAGTCAAACACTGAACTCCAAGAAACATACAACAGATAAAAAGGAGCAATGGAAGCACAAAGACTTTACACAGGTGATGCTTGGAAAATGTACACAATGAGCTTGAATGCCAAATAGATCAAAGGAAAACATATTCAATGGCTGACAACAATAACTGTTAAAAGGCAATCAACATGGTGCCATGAAAATAAAGGGAAAACACCTTAAGAGAGTACTAAGAGCATGACAGGACAATGTTATTAATAGAATTGAATAGGACAAGAATATAAAAATTCAATCAACCATTGCAGTTCTATCAATAATATTTGTAATAGTCATTGGTATTCCATATCTCAAAGGAGGGTTTGAAGAATATGTTTTTCTATTATAAAGTATTGCATGGAATTCCATGGCAATTATTTCATAACCCTTGTAAGACTACCAATGATTTAGCAAATAAGTTTTATACCTAGGTGAATTTGAAGATGTTATATCAGAGATGAAAAACTCTTACAATAGTAGGTTATCTTTCATGAGTGTTTCCCATGTAAAGTTTGAATTAGATTATGTTTCCCAATAATATGTTGAGTACAAAGAAAACACATATTTATTTCCATCATTTTCAGTATGCCATTGAAGAGACACACCACAAACTATGACATGTATACAATGTTTGATCATAAAACCCTAATCAAATGGTAGAGAGACCATGTAATAATTATGTTGTTGAAGAATCATACATCAAAGTATGTCACAACTTACAAAATTAATCATGAATCCATAAAGAATTTTGATTGGTTCCATGGAAAATAACAGTTAATAAAAAATTCTTATAATCAAAATTCATGAATGGTCTTTATAACTGAGATGCCCAGATTTGTATGAATAGATATCATAGATTTCCAGAAGAGAAAAGAAAGCCCTCATGGTTGTTTTTAGTAAAAGCCTCAAAAAATGCAATATATAGAGCTCAAATGGAGTGAAAATACGCAGATGGGATCAATTTTTTTATTTACAAATAATATCCAAGATAAAACTTACTAGATAAAGGTTGTGTTTATACTAAAATATTGAAAGATATCTTCCTCAAGTTTTCACCAAACCCTTGACGGCGAGGGTGGAGCAGAGCTAAAAATGGAAGAAAGATAGATTGAAAATGAATGTTGTGTTATAGGGTATGATGTCCTAATGCATTCATTGCATGGATAAAAGGATCTTTAGCCTTTATTGTTTTGTATTGATTTTTCATTAAATTAATACCCCAAGATGTGTGGATTTAATTATTACTTTTATTTCATTTATATTCAAATTAATAGTTATTAAGTTATATTCCATTCATTACTTAATAAGACAATACTTATTAAGTAATGAATGAAATATTACTTAATAACTATTAATTTAAACATAAATAAAATAAAATAATAATAATAGTTTTATTTTTACACTTACAATTGTAATTAATATTTATTTAATGGTAGTTTATAAACCATAAATAAATATTAAATTTAGAATGCAAAAATAAAGCATATGTTATTGAGGGTTAAAAGGAGATGTGCATGCACCATGGGAAGGATTGAAGGGACATTTGGAAAGTTTAACACAGTTCAACTTCAGTTTAGTGGACCCCAAGGGTTTTTCATGGTTTGAGATGGTTAACCACCCCTTTCTTCTAGTTCCACCTTCTTATTTGCATAGTTTTCTCTTCCATCCGATCAAAGGGATATTTTTGGCATTTTGAGGTGGGTTTGTAGTTCCAGTTCGAGTGGAATTCACAATTTAGTTCCTTCTTGATTTCTCATTGGAGTTTGTGGAAAGTCTTTTCTACAATACTTCTTTCTTGATCTTGTTTGAGAGAGTTATTCTCTTGGCTTCTTGCACACAACAAGAAGAAGGGATTTTGAGACTAATTTTTTCGAGTTTGTAAAAGATGGCTTCTTGATTTTCAATAAAATAGCTACAACTTTCCTTTTTGATACTTCTAGTATTATGTTATAAATGAATGATTTGATCAATTTTTGTGGTTTATGTCCTTTATTTTGTCTTATTTAGTCAGAATTTAGTATGAGAAGATACATGGTTGTTGTAGGTTTGAAATTGTGTTAGTTGATTTTGATAGTTTGTAGTTAAGAAAACCAATTGGGTTTTCCTCCATGCAAGCGTTAGGCTCAACCCTTTCTAGGAAATAATTATGCATTACCTATCTAGTTGAGTTCAGAGAGTTTCAAGTTTATTTTATTGAAGGTTTTGCGAATTTAATAGGTTGTAGATCTCGGTCATCATTTTGTGAATCACCTATTCGTATAGGTTTAAATTACAAGTTTTTTCTTACCCTTTTCCTCATTCAAAAGATAGTTTTAGGTGTGTAATGAGAGGAACCAACCTTATTCATAGATTTATATTCACCATAGGCATACCCACATGCCTAAAGATATTTCCATGTTTCAAAGGGATTGCTGAGTTTCATACTTAAGCATTTCAGGTGCAATCCTACGTGACAATAGTAATGATATTATAATGATTGCCTTTTTTCCTAAGGCACGTGTGACTTTTGCGTTTTGTGTGCCTTTGAACAGTATTGACCAATGATTCATAATCAGATACAATACCCATGGATAAAATCTATGTCGGGTCAACCATGCATGGATCATCTAGTAAAGAATAGTTCAAGCGGTTTTCTCACTACTGATCATTGCAGAGATTCCAAGCAGATACATACCTTTCAAAGAATTATCTAGTTGTTTGAACCTCATTATCATTGGAATAATCAAGTATATCCATCTTGGGTGCATCGGGAAGCCACAAGAGGCCATGGATATGCCCTAAACTATGATGTTGTCATTCACATCTATACCAATGATCGATAAATTGCAACAAATTTTTGATAACCTCTTCACAAAAAATTGTGAATCTTTGGTGCACGTAAAGCCTAGTTATGTGTGTATTTTGGATGACAATATTAGTAAATTTCTTAAGAAATGTATATTTTCCTCATAAATGTCCAAGATTAATTTATCCAGATCAGGCCACGTGTATCAGTTGCACTCATGGTGAAAAAAAGTGTTGGAGTGCCTATTTGATGTATCATAGAAGTAATATATTTTTCAGATTTGTTCCAGTATGCGCAAGTACCTCTCAACAAAGCACCAAAATGAATCATTTGATTTGGAAACTGATCATCTAGAGTGTCTTATAATCATTATTTGAGAGATCACAAAGTAATCAAGGCCGCTTCTTCTAATTTGGTGTTGATAAAAATAGAATCTGATTGTTGGCAGCGATGTCTCATAATTAAATTGCAAATACAATATAAAAATATAAGATGTCTTCCAAATATTTGGTCATTATATCTCATAAAATGTAAGGCATATTCATGGAGGTAGACATGTTTAGCACGAGGTTCAAGCAAAAGGGAAATACCAGTCAAGAACAAGAAAGGAAAATTCATATCTAGTGACCCTACAATATTGTGTTCATTTATTAGAAAAGGGTTTATTTTAGGCCAAGGGATGACATTAGTTTCAACACTGTCTAGTTGTAGGATTTTTTTGATGGCCTCTAGCTCGCAGGGTTCGTTAAGAAGCTTGGGAACAAATGAGGAAGAGGATTGCACATTAATTTCATTGTCTATTTCAAAATTATCCTCTGTCTGTAAAATAGTTATTTAATCAACACTCTCTTGGAGGCTATGCAACATATCTGATACATTAGTGGTGGTATCAGGAAACAAGTTAAGATCATCGGGTAAAAGTACAAACCAGTGTCACACTTTTATAAAGGAAAATGACCATGACAAGCAAACTGTTCAACTTTAATGACATTAAATATGGCATTTATATTTAGAATTTGAGGATGATGTAAACTGATCAAACATGTAAAAATGGATGAAGTTTATGACTATAATTTTTTAAATTTTTTTGAAAAAATAATTGACATATTTTTAAAATTTTTTAAGTCCATTTTTCAATTGCTGAAAACTGCTGAAAATATGGGTTCTAGTTCCCACCAAACAAGTATATGGAAATAATCTATTTTTTCCTCTGATTTCATAATATGTTATAGATAAAAATTTTAGCTAGTGCGATTGGTTTTCAATGTTTATTTTCTCCGTTATAACTGCTAAAAGTTGAACTTATCTGAAATCGATAGATTTTATCTCCCACCAAATTTCCCCTATCAAATCTACACCATTCAGGAAAGAAATACATATTCTTGAAGAGGACTCTCTCCTCTAGTGTTAAATATAAATTTTAAATTTTTTTGATATGATTTACTATTTTTTATTTATTTGAAGCAACATATTCTCAAATGTTAAATTACCTACTTGTTGTATTTTGAAATTATAATATGTTTGATCTAATCAAAATACTATAAAATTTATATGACAATAATCTTGACTCTGAGCTCTACAAAAGGGTATTTTTTTATATATTTTTTAAAAATATCATTAAAAAGAGTAGGGGTTATTGAAACATCAATTTTATGAAATAATTTTATTTCTTTGGCAATTGATATAAAACATGCATTTAATAGACATTTCCAATTGGAAAAGTTTAAGCACTTATCTAGCTTAGCTAGAATGAATCTAGCTAGACCATGTGTTTGACAAAAAATAATTTTTGTTTAGAAATACTCAAATTTAGCTGTGTTGATAAGTGGTTCTGAAAAGTGACACAACTTTGTTCTTTTACCCCATCATAATCTATGATAACATCAATATAGTATTGATCAAACTTGATTTTAGAGGGCATCCATAATATGGAACTTGTTTACATAGCAATCATAAGTTATTCCTTTCGTATTTGTTCTATGAATAATGAGAACTTCAAGGTCTTGCACTTTGTGAGGCAAAATGCATACAGTACTTAAGATATCTTGAGGGAAACTTATTGTGTGACCACTATATTTATATTGGCCTCTTTTTGCATGAGTCACCTGCAAAACTAGAGAAACCATACATTAGAATAACTAAGAGGGGGGTGAATAAGTTAGCTCCCAATTATCCTACCATCTGAAATTCTCCCAGATGTATATAAAAACAATTTCAAACATATAAATCAACTCGGTGACATGTATATGGTGATCTCAAACTTTTAGTCATATATTGAGTAGCAGTAAATCAATATCATGGTTATAGATGAATGTAGATAAAGTAATGTGGAAAGAAAAATAACAATCCACAACAATCATACACATTGACACATAGATTTTTAATGTGGAAACCCTGCTAAGGTATAAACCACCTAGGAACCCTTATAACCCAAAATATTTCACTCTTCTGAAGTGAGCTCGGTTAAGAGCCAACCCTGTTAAAGGTTACAATACACACTGTTAAATGTGACCTAGTTAGAGGATTTAAAACTAACAGTTCTCTCTTAACCAATCATTCACTATGGGGTCAACAAGAAAACACTCAACATTCATTATAATGTCATAATAAATACTTTCACGTCCTACTCGGTTAAGAGATTTATCTGTAACAATGGTTAAACTGATACTGTAATGATATGATTCAAATACAACTCTGTTTGCAGATTTTCAGATCTATGCTAAGTACATAATACCTCTGCTCAATTTTTCACTTTAGTTCATCTAATTCTTCATACTTTGTTCTTCTTGGTTAATACTCTTTCCTTTGTTGCTTGCTAATGTCTTCAGAAAATATTCGGTTCTATCTTTAACCAGTTTTGGTCAGTCATGCATGAAATTTGCATGTGTGTGAATCATAACATCATGTGATTCATAATGAATCTCTTGTCTCTTATATAGACATCATAAATCATTTAATTTCCATCCTTTATATTTTTCCACTTAATCTCCATCATTGGTTTTACCGCTAAACCTTCCTCGGCAGTTGTGTTAAAAAAATGTTTCAATCTTCGTCGTTAGATCTTCCTTGAATTTTCATAACCATTTGATCATCATAAAAAATCTTATCATTTACCTTGGAATCATCAATTTCCATGTCATCATTCTATTCAGCCTTGGTTTGAATAAATTGCTTGGTCGATCAATACCATGTTTTTTTAGTGATCCCTATCTCGGTTATCACTATGCTTGGTATACACTGTATTTACTCGGTGTTCAATGTATCTCAGTGTATACAAAACTCTTCAATTACTGACCACATAAGATTTATTTGTTCTAGATCTTCAATCCATAATAGATGGTTGTTATCATAATCATACTCAAATAAGTTGACATGAATGACAATACATTAACTGATTAATGTCAATCATAACATCTGCAACTCTGTTGACTATAGAAAAAATGACTTCAAACATATAATTAGTTGTATTTCATCAATCTCTCCCTTAGGAATTGATTGAAACACAATATGAAATATGTAAAATAAAAATGCCATAGAATACCAAACTTTTGTTCTACAACTGCCAAATGTTGTAGCTCTCCCTAGCTTGAATATATAAAATGTGTCAGCATTAAAAACTCACCATGCATTTTTGACTCTTCTGTTCTTGAATATTTTCTCTCTGTAGATAGATATTTCATTTCTCTCCCTTTCATTGATCATTCTCTCCCTTTGATGGATATATATCTCATTGAATCTTCTCTCCCTTTGAAAACAATGCCAAAAAGAAAATATATAGCTTTCCATTAGCCAAAAAAGTACCTCTGGTTTTTGGTGCAGTAAAATAAGTACCTTGTAATGTACTTATATGTCTTTGTTAGTCTATTTCAACTTTGCATCAACATGATGGATATTCTAGTTACATCTAGGTTGATGCAATCTCCTAGTCAGCTTAGTGACCGATAGACAAGGGACGAACCCCTAGTCTACTCCTCAAGTACTCAAATGTATCCTTCGGTAAGGATTTAGTGAATATGTCTACAAGTTGTTCTTTTGATTGTACATATTCTAGTATAACTTGTTTCTCTTGTACTTTTTCCCTCAAGTAGTGATATTTGATAGATATATGGTTTATTTTTGCATGCATCACAGGGTTCTTTGAAATATTTATTGCACTAGTATTATCAAAGTAAATCATCACTGGGTCAGTGATCTCTTTATTCATACCTTTCAAAGATTGTTTTATCCATGCAATGTTCAAACAGTTTGCAATAGCAACAACATATTATGCTTCTGCAGTTGAATGAGATATGCATCCTTTCTTTTTACTTATCCAAGTAACTAGTCTTTCACCTATAAATAATGCTCCACCAGTAGTGATTTTTCTATCATCAATGTTCCTATCCCAATCAACATCCATGTAAAATTTTAGTTTGAACTTGCCTTCCCTTTTATACCATAAGACATAATCTTTAGTGTTCTTCAGATATCTACAAATTCTTTTTACAGCAGTCATATGTGATTCTCTGGGATTAGTAGAAAATATTTCTACAATTCCAACTACATGTGCTATGTCTGGTCTAGTGTGTACAACACACATCAGTTTTCCAATAATAGATCACTACAAAGTCTGATTTACCTCAGGTGTCTTATCTTCTTTTGTCAATTTGCATCCTGTCAACATAGGTGTTCCGAATGGTTTTGATTCTTCCATTTTGAATTTCTTCAGTACTTCTTTGATGTATTTTGATTGATTAATGTAGATATCTTCAGCATATTCTAAAATTTTCAAGCCAAGAAAAAATTTGATCTCTCCAAACATTGACATTTCAAATTCTTTCCTCATTTCATCAACAAATGATGTTCATAAGTTATCATTTCCTCCAAATATAATATCATCAACAAAAATTTGAGGAATAAGAGTTTTATCATCATTTCCTCCTTTCAAATACAAATTATTGTTATCACTTGTTCTAATAAATCCAATGCTAATAAGATAGGAGTGCATTCTTTCATAACACAGTCTCGGTGCTTGTTTCAAACCATATAAAGCTTTGTCTAACTTACATACCATGTTTGTCAGATCAGGATCAACAAATCCTTCAGGTTGTTCAATGTATAACTCTTTTTCCAGTATTCCATTAAAAAATGTAGACTTAACATCCGTCTGATATAATTTTAATCCTTTATAGGTAGCATATGCAAGTAATGTTCTAACTCCTTCAAGTCTTGCAATGGGTGCAAAATTTTCTCCATAGTCAATACCTTCTTCTTGTGCACACCCTTTGCATATTAGTATTGCTTTGTTTCTAGTTACATCTCCATTTTCATCCAATTTGTTTTTGAATATCCATTTGGTGCCAATGACATTATTATCACTTTGTCTTTGTACTAATGTCCATGTTTGTTTTTTTCGTATCTACTCAATTTCTTCCTTCATTTCAATAATCCATTCTTCATTTTCAAGTGTATGTCTAACATTCTTAGGCTGTGTTGTATTTCAACTTAATTCATGTCATCATGCTAGCTCTTTTATCTCCAATAATATGATTCTTTGGTTGATATCTTCTTACATATTTTGCAAGTACAGGTTCAATTCTTTGTTCTTCATTGTGTTCTCCAGTAGGTTCATTATGTTCTTGATCATGATCTTCAGTTGCAACATTTTCTTGATTCTCGGTTTGTGCTTCATGTTGCTCGGTAACATTACCCTGTTTCACAGTAATGTTAGGTATCTATGCAGGAAAATTATTTTTTTCTTCAATGTAGACAAATCTACTATAATCTTCTGGTTCTTTTGTGCTTTCCTCATCGTTCTTCTCAACAAATTCATCAACTCTTACATTTACACTTTCAATGATCTTGTTAGAAGCCATGTTCAAACATTTATAAGATTTTGTTTTAGTAGAATATCCAAGAAATATTCCTTCATCACTTTTTGAATCAAATTTACCATTTCTCTCATCTTTCAGAATATAGCAATGACTTCCAAATATTCTAAAATAGCTCACATTTGGTGTATAACCATACCATAATTCATAAGGTGTCTTGTTTTAATCTTTCTTCAGTTGTACTCGGTTCAGTGTGTATACATCCATAGTTATAGCTTCTCTCCAGTATGTTTGTGCAACATTATTTTCAATCATTAGTGTTCTAGCACAATTTATAATTGATTTAATTCTCCTTTGAACAATTTCATTCTGTCGTGGTGTCCTCGATGCAGAAACATGTCTCTTAATTCCATACTCATTACAAAATTTAGTGAACTCATCATAAATAAATTCACCTCCTCTATCAGATCTCAAAAATTTTAGTTCTCTACCACTCCCTTTTTCTACTTTATCTTTGTACCATTTGAACATCTTAAATGCTTCAGATTTTTTTTAACAACATGACAGTCATCATTCTAGAGTAGTCATCAAGAAATAAAATAAAGTATATGTCCCCATAATAAATATGTGTTCTCATTGGTCCACATAGGTCAGTATGAACTATCTCCAAAATATCATTAGATGAAAAATTCTTGCTCTTAAAACTAGATTTTGACATTTTTCCCATTTGACAATTCTTGCACATTACATGGTTAGGTTTAGATAAGCTCGATAAGCCTCAAACTTTTCTTTTCTTACTAATCTTAACCATGTTGTCAAAATTTACATGACAAAGCCTCTTATGCCACAACCATACATCTTCATTCTTATCCATCAAACAAGTAGTTTCAGAAGTGTCAAGATTGAATAGATTACCTTTAGATTGTTCACCAGTGGTGATCAACTTTCATGTTCCATCATAGATTCTAGCTTTTCTATTATCAAATGCACCTCGGTGACCTGTGTTATTCAACTGTGAAATATTCAATAGATTATAATTAATTCCTTTCACCCAATATGTATTCTCACATTTGATTTGATTTTTCAGCAATATAGTACCTTTTCCTTTCACTTGACAAGGTGTACCATTTTCCATTCTAACAGATCCACCATTATAAGGCTCAAGAAATTGAAAAATTTCTTTATCTCCAGTCATGTGATGTGTGAATCCACTATCAATAACCCAAACATCATGCTTACTAAGTTGAGAAATAAGTGCTGTTTCAACATACCTTTCATCTTCTTCTGAATCTTCTTTCAAAGCTACAAACACTGTCTCAATATCTTCATCAGTGTCAGAATCAATGTCATTATCTTTATCTTCAGCAATGTAACAATCCTTCTTGCCTTTTTCTTTGTAATATTTGTTATTCCTTCTATCATACTGTCGGTTGCTTCTGTATTCTCGATCATCTTTTCTATCATTAGATCTTTCATTTCTTTCATCATTCTTTTTGTTAGGACATCGGGCAACAAAGTGTCCAATTTCTTTACAAATAAAACATATCAAAGGTAGTTTACCTTTATATCTTCATTTTCTTTTATGCAGTCTTCTAACCATTAGTGCTTCAAGTTCATCATTTTCTTTATCATCACTGTCACTGTCACTATTATTTATTATCATGTGTTTGCTACCAGATTTACTAATTTTTAGAGAAGACATAAATGTAGATTCCATAGTAGGTACAAAGTTGTCAAATTGTTCATCTCAAAATAAATCAATCTACCAACTGTAGAAGTTGATAAATGCAACTTCACCCAAGATCACCTGCATGCAAACCTGTCACGAGAAGAAGCAAGAAACAGAAGACAGAAGAAAGAAACTAAGGAGGCCAAAAAGGTAGAGATCAGAAATCCATTGTGACAGGAAAAAGCTTCTATTAACACTAATAAATTACAAAATACAATCTCTGTAATGAAATGAAAGCGGTGAATCCTTATAAAAGGATACCGAAACCCTAAAGGGAAAACCCTAAAGAAATATAAAGATGCCTAAGTGAAACTTAAGCCTAGAGTATAATAAACTAATAATAAAATGATTTAATTATTAGCTATTATATAACTACTCTAACACCCCCCCTTAAGTGTAACTTAGGGAGAAGCAAAACTGCTAAAAACTACTGCAGAAAGCAGGAAAGATGGGTCCCGGAACTAGGCCTGATCAGGTACCCAAAACATAAAGGAAAAAGGTGTCCCAGAGAAAGGAACAAGAAAGATCAGGAAGCATCTTCGAAGCATGAACTGAAAACTTTGTCAGAAGAGACTGCTGGAACCCCCACTGAAGTGCATGACCAGGTAGAGAAGACAAATGTCTGAAGAGATGATCAATCGAACCAGGAAGCAATAGAACCAACAGGTGAACCCCCCCCATAATGCTGAACTGGGAGAGGTGACAGGAACACTGAAATGCAATGCCAGAAACATCTGCAGAAGAAGAACCAGGGACAC
>MU226880.1:6408528-6455012 GCA_018584345.1 Thuja plicata | reverse complement strand
GGCGGTGGGCCGGTGGAGCTCGGGGAGAAGAGCGGTAGGGCCGGAGGCGGCGGGGCCTGGGAGGGGCAGACGGTGGCGCGGTGGCTCCAGGTGGCGCGCGGGCGGTGCGGGGGCTACGCGGTGGCGGTGCACCCAAAAAATACACAAAAATCAAATTTTTTAAAAATTTTTGTGACTTTTGCATCGATTTCCGTGTCTGTATGGCCCTTAGAAGGCAAAAAAAATTTGCCAGATGCCCCGGTGTCCAAAATGGACAAAATTTATATGGATTCTAGGGTTTTTGGGCCTTCTGGACGCAATGGTAATGTCCGTTTGGGCCCAAAGTGACCAGAAACAAAGGTCCCCTAAATCCACACAAAATCTTCTGCAAAACCTCTAAAACCCTCTGTGCTTCAACAAAACTTGAACGATGAATAGTAGGAGAGCTCTAATACCATGTAGAAGTTGATAAATGCAACTTCACCCAAGATCACCTGCATGCAAACCTGTCACAAGAAGAAGCAAGAAACAGAAGACAAAAGAAAGAAACTAAGGAGGCCAAAAAGGCAGAGACCGAAAATCCATTGTGACAGAAAAAAGCTTCTATTAACACTAATGAATTACAAAATACAATCTCTGTAATGAAATGAAAGTGGTGAATCCTTATAAAAGGATACCGAAACCCTAAAGGAAAAACCCTAAATAAATATGAAGATGCCTAAGTGAAACTTAAGCCTAGAGTATAATAAACTAATAATTAAATGATTTAATTATTAGCTATTATATAACTACTCTAACACCAACAATACAATCAACAGTAATATTATTTCCAGGTGCAACTCTCATTTCATGTATTGCAGAGACTCTTATATAATAAATAGGCAATAAATTTCTAAGAATCTTACTCACAATAGTGTCTTTATCAATAGTTCCACCTACTACTCGAATAACATTTACAACCTCCTTGAGTCGGGTACTGTACTGTGTTATGTTCTCTCCTTTCATTCTCATTTCATCAAATTTTCCTCGGAGACTTTGAACTTTAGCTCTTAGTAGATTTGCATCTCCTCCATAAACTAGTGTAAGCTTGTCCCACATCTTCTTGGCTGATGTACATGTCTTGATATCTTCAAATTCAGTATCACTGAGTGAAGAAGTTGTATGGTGGAAAAATATGGATGGGGTAGGGTTTAGAACAATGGGTGTTTGCACATAAATGAGACCCTATGCCTCTATTAACCACACACATTTAATTGTAATGATAAGGAATATAAATCTGGAAATATTTGTAAAGAATAATGGAATGACATACATACCTCATAACATAGCAGATCTGAAGATTGCCATTTTTGGGTGTCTGTACTGAGTTTCTGGAAATTTTGCAATTGGATCTAGAATAAAAACATAGACACGGAGAAAACCCAGAAATATTTTTCTTTTTTGAGCAAGGTCAACCTTGACCCAAATATAGGTCGACTTTGACCCCTTTATGTTGACCTTGACCTGCACTGCTCCGACGGAAATTCTATTCGTGGATCCTGAAATTTTTCCGAAAAGGGTATCTGAATCTTCTCTGCAACTCCTGAAACAACAACTGTAGATATTTGAAAATGGTGTTTTGGGGTGGCTATATAGGGTTTTTCCTCAGTCAAACCCCCATTTTGGTGATTTCCACCTCCATGAATAGCCAGATGTAATAGAATATGTGTGTGTGTTTCTTGTAGGAAGAGCTTTGAATGTGCAATGCCAAGATCTAATCCTCTAGATTGAAACCCTAGCATGAATTGAAATGAGAGAGCAATGCAAAGATTTGAATATGATAAAGAAAGCATATAAGGCCCCCAAGGCTAAAGTACTCCTACCAAACTCACAATCCATAGTTTCCACCCCATGATTATATCTTTTGAATGCTTGAATGTTGAAAATAACAGATCAAAAAAGGAAGGATTGAAGAACTCTTTCTTGCTCCAATGAATGTCCACAATAGCTTTTCCACAAAATGCTTTCTTACATCAAGGAATCATCATATCTTGTTCTCCTATATCATCCTCTTGCATTTTTGCATCATCATCTCATATCATCATGTCATATCATTATCTTGTGTCACGATCTCCTTTCAAATGAAGGCAAAAGAGAGTTCTTATATAGAGATTTCAAGGTAAGCCTCCTAGGGCAATGTGAGGGCCCCTAATTCAAAATTTACCTTGAATTATGGTTGAATCAAAATAACCAACTAAGGAGGAAATGTATTAATTATATTTTGAATAAAAACCATTTCGCATTCGGATTTGGGGTCAATTTTGAATTTAGAGCCCCGCTATGATCCAATTTTGGAAGCAGGAACCACAACCTAACAAAGGTCAAGGTCAACCTCAACCCTGACCTAGGTCAAGGTCAACCTCAACCCTGACCTAGGTTAGGGTCAACCTCGACCCTGACCTGAGGTTTCAGGCCGGTCAACTTAGAGTGCCAATGAAGTTTCTAGGTCAACCAAAGAACTAGGATGATGGGAAAATGGAACAAGATGCTAGAAAAGGGCATAAGGGCCCAGAAGAGATGTGATGAATGCTAGGATGACTAGTAAGTAGATAGGTCCTACCTAGAAAATAGAGCCACAAAGAAGGAAATCAAGGAGAATCCTCATGATTTTAACCCTAATTTCAGCTAGAAATGAAGAATTACCAAGTGCAGATGCATCCTAAATGCAAATATATTATGTAAATGCACTAAATGAGGGTGCTAAAACTACCAAGATGGAAATTATTCTATTTTAAGATGATACATTTAGCCCCCACTTTATCTTAGATATGACACTACGTGAATATGCAAGCTAAAGTAAGAAAACATCATAGTAAATAAAAAGGATATAGCCAAGTCCTCAATGTAGAGATCCTGCAAGAAACCGTTAGGACCCACAAACTACATCCCACAAGGTTAATGAAAATACATAAACCACCTAAGGCTTACTAATATGAAATTGAGAAGTGCATAGAGCCCCTTATTCCCCCCTATTTCGACTGACTACTTCGGAAGGGTGAAACCGGGTGATAAGGATAGCCCTATACACTGGATATGTAATTTGTTGAAAATGATTTTCCTAAACTAGTTATAAAGATTCCTAAAATTCCTAAACTGATTCAAGGAGTTAGGTATCTAAATCACAATTCCAACGCCATAGACGACACTAAAAATGGAGCTACAAAACTCAATTTATGATGAAAAGAATGAATGTCTATCTAAAAGCATATGGAGGGAAATTTGAATTTAAGCTAAATAAACCCTAATAAAAAGTCATAATTTCTATCTATAAATAAGGGAAGATATCACATACCTCCTCATTCTTACGATTTGAAAATTTTAGGAGAAAAAGCAGGATGCCAAGCAGAGAAGAACTTCGAGCGACACAAATGGAGCTCCTGAGATAGTACCTGGCCGCAGGACATCTGCTTCCCAAGGTAAGTTTTCTATTTTTGATATCTGTAATCTCATATTCCTATTTTTATAGGAAACATTGACCCTGACCCTTTAAGGTCAATCCTGACCCAGTTATGTCGACCCTAACCCTTTAAGGTCGACACAAACTGGGAAGGTCTACCCTCTTTCTGGAGTGAGGTCGACCC
Source organism: Thuja plicata (assembly GCA_018584345.1). Taxonomy (NCBI): domain Eukaryota; kingdom Viridiplantae; phylum Streptophyta; class Pinopsida; order Cupressales; family Cupressaceae; genus Thuja; species Thuja plicata. The sequence goes on along the minus strand of MU226880.1, from coordinate 6,451,413 downwards.
TGACCCAAGAAGGTCAACCTTGACCCAGGAAGGTCAAACTTGAAACATGAAGGTTGACCTCGACCTAACAGAGGTCTACCTTGATATGATGTTGTTTTGTCCTTATAGGACCTGGTTCATCTCCGAGAGCACCCCTTTGGAAGGCCACTACTGTTGATCATAGAGAAGTTGTCCGAGCTAAATGAGGATGAAACACAACTTCTTAGAGATGTAGGACTATACAAATATGGTTAGGGTTATTCTGTGTGCAATAAGCATGTGAAATAGAATTCATGTTATCAAAGAAATCCAACGGATCTCTAGGTTTACCCTTAATTGTTAGTCGAGGACATCCTTTTACCATCAACAAAGGTTTATGATATAACATGGTACATCAATATTGCAAATAGTGGAACATGAAGGTAACCATGCACACATCCTATGGTAAAGGTCAATTGAAGAGGTTGTAGAGGAGGATGAAATAGGAATGGGATCAATAGAGATCGTATTCAAACAATTTTCATCCTCACTTCTATGTACCTCATTAGGGGATCTATCCTCTTTTGCAATAAAAGCCTCATCAAAGTATTCGAAACAAAAATCATACACGTTGAACACAAACTAACACTACAAGCATGAAAAATGTAAATGTTTTTGTATTTTTAAAGAAATTTTGTGTTTTTTTTTTAATTTTTGAAATATAAATGCAAGAGCATAAAAGAAATGTACTTTTATATTCATGTAAGATCTAACATAAAATGAAAATCTAACACCAAAAAGAAAGAGTTGACGTAAATGGGTTCATGGAAAAATATGAATGGGGTAGGGTTTAGAACAATGGGGGTTTGCACATAAATGAGACCCTATGCCTCTATTAACCACATACATTTAATTATAGTGATAAGGAATATAAATATGGAAATGTTTGTAAAGAATAATGGAACGACATACATACCTCATAACGTAGCAAATCTCAAGATTAGTTTTCGGGTGTCTGTACTGAGTTTTTAGAAATTCTGCAAACGGATTTGGAACAGAACAAGGAGATGGAGAAAACCCAAAAATATTTTTCTTTTCTGAGCAAGGTATTGACCCAAATACAAGTTGACCTTGACCCCTTTATTCCGACCTTGACCTGCACTACTCTGACAGAAATTTTGTTTGCGGATCCCAAAAGTTTGTCGAAAAGGGTATCTGAATATGCTTTGTGACTCCCGAAACAACAACTATAGATATCTAAAAATGGTATTTTGGGGTTGCTATATAGGGTTTTGCCTTATTCAAACCCCTATTTTGGTGATTTTTGTGTGCTAAAAATGTGTCACATTTCTATGAATCATTAAATCCAAGATTGCTCAAGAATGAGGTCTCAAATGGTGACTCATAGCTCTCTATTCATGGAGTGCAAGGGTTTGTTATGGAGGCCCTTAGATTGACCTAGTTTGTGCCCATGCAAGTACACCATAAAATGAGAGATTCAAAGAGGAAAACAAGGATGCTAGTCTCCATGATCATCAAGTGTGCATGCAAATGAAAATGGAAGCTATTCTATGTGATAACAATGCAAGAAAGGAAACTAATCTATATGATAACAATGCATGATTATTCTATGAAAGGAAATACAAATGCAAGATCAATCTATGAAAGAAAATGTGAATCTAATCTAAAGTGCAAGTGAAAAATTAATCTAAATGGATTGCCATGGGGACATGAAAGAAGAAGATAAGAAGAGAGAAGTTGCAATATCCAAGCTCAAGTGCTCAAATTCTCCTCCAAAATTGCTCTCCAAACCTGTAGCATAACAATAGCATAAAATCTTGATTATAAAATGAGAATGAGAGGTTTCTTTATAAAGAGCAATGGACAGTGGAGATTAAGAGGCAAAAAAAAATGAGCAATGGTGGAGATTAAATCTTGGTTGATCCATGTGCTCATATCTTCAAAAGGAAAAATCAAAGGCTATGATTAAAAGGCAAAAATCCCACCACTTAGGAGGATGTGTGAAGAACAAGGATTTTTATTTAATTTATTTCCTTTTTTCAACACAAAGAGGGATTTAAGTGGGGATTTTATTTATTTAATTAAAAGAGGGATTTTCTTTAAATTAAATAAGATTATTTTCTTTAATTAAAAGGGAGATTCTAATTAAATAAGATAATATTATTTAATTGAGATTTTAATTAAATAAGATAAGATAATATAATTAAAAGAGATTTTAATTAAATAAGATTATTTTATTTAATGAAAAGGGATTGTTTTCTTTTAATTAAATAAGATAACTGATGAAATGATCAAACCTCAGGAAATATTTAAATAATTAAATTAATTACGATTTGATCAAGGAAATTGATTTGAATTAAAATGTTCCAAAGCATTGATTCAAGAATTTGATAAATTGATTATGTCATTTGATAAATTGAAGAATGGGGGCCCATAGTCTAGGCGACCATTTTAGGGTGCATACATTTGCCCCTCTTTGACTAATGTGTGATCTTTATGGGAACACATGTAGTAAAAGAATGCAATTGAAGTGTGAGATCGATTTGGGATCACAAAAAAATTCAGATGTGTGATCTTTATGGGAACACATCAGGACAAAGATAAGACGATTGAAAAAGACAAGATCAACACCCCTGTAAATAGGTAATTGACATGTCCAAGATAAGAATCTCAAGCAAGGTTGTCCCAAGTAGAGAAATTGATAGGATTGATAAAGCTGAATCAAGGATTGAAGTTTTATAGGTACTGCCCCCTTGTGATCGAAATCGAAATGAGATAGAGGAGAAAAAACAATTTGATAAATTTGATCAAATCAAACTAAAGATAAGGTTATTGATGTAAGATGAAAGATATAAGGATCACAGAACCAAGGTAGATCATCAAGCATGAAATATTATGCCCCAATGTTGAATTAGAAGAAAATAAGTGGGGTGAAAGCTAATGGAAGATAGAAGTTTGGAAGAGGTGGAAAGAAATGGAGAGAAGAAAGAGAATTTTCCTTAAGAAAGAGAATGCCCCAAAATTACTCAACTGTTTAAGATAGAAAATTTTGATTGAGATCATGAAAGAAGATAAGGAAATGAAGATCAAAACATGACCATAGTTGATTAAGAGTCCACAAGAAAGATGAAGGAAACCCTCTCAAACTCATAATGCAGCTTAAAAATGTAAATTAACATGAAGTATAACAATGCAAGCTACATGAAAATGCAAAGGTGTACTAGCAATAGAGAAACTGTAACATAGGACTTTGTGTTCATCATTCATAAGAGAATGTTAAGGAACTTATATTCATGATTGGGCCATTAATAACGGACATTGTAAAATCACACAATCATCACTAGTCACAAGCACAACTATGAAGATATGAATGTGATTTATATCAGATTGGAATGTGGAAAGATTCTAACATAAGCATAAAAGACATAAAGGTCAAGATGACTTTATTGTTAGCTTACCCAATTCAATGTAGCAAAACCATGCTTGCATGAGGGCATAGATGTCAGGATGACCATAAGAACAGTTGTGTGAAAATAGTCAAGGATGAAGCCTCAAATCTCCTAAGTGTTTCAAGGGGACAAAAAGAGACACTCTAGAGTTTCAAGACCACACCCACAAGCAGAAAGCAAGTAAAAACATGCCCCATGCCCCAAGTCCTCTAGCTATGCATCCGAGAGAGACTTATTAGACAAAGACACTCAACAAAAATCAATAACAGTCAGCACACAAAGAAAAGATCATGACATGGCTCAAGCATTAAGTGTTGTGTTTAAAAATTTAAGTGTGTCAACAGATACTGAGTTCTAAGGATAAGGATCGAATGCTTGCAAGAAGGTAAGATCACATGACAAAACTGGGTAAGACCAAACTGGTAAGTGTCAAAAAATGCTCGAAGTCAGGGGTTGTATTGAAAAATATAGTTGGGGTGGTGTTGAAAAAAACACCATTTGTGAGAAGTCCTAAAGACTAACGCATCCAAGAGACCGAAGCTAACACAATTATGCCCCTAGACAAAGACAAAGACACATTCCAGACCAAGAAACAGGGGTGCAAAGGCCTCAAGTAGCATTCATTTATGGGTTTTCACCACTTGGATTTTATTACAATTTTTTTCTACTAAGGCACCTGTTTCCAGGTTTTCACCAAGGCACTTTTTCTATTTTTTTAAATTTTTTGAATTTTTTTTTATTTTTTTTTATTTTTTTGTATTTTTGGAATATATAATTTTTTTGGAGATACATCAAAGCGCCTATTGCTAGGTTTTCCCTAAGATGATCATGTTTTCACAACATTTTCTAATTTTTAAAATTTTTGACAATATATCATTTTTTGAATTTTTTCAGGATCAATAATATGTATAAAGGATGCCCCTAGACAGAATGGGCATCATGGATAGAACTTCTTTAGGTGCAAGACATTGATAGGATCAAGGATCTGCTCTCCCTCTGCTCTAGACAATAAATAAGCACCTGACCCAAAATCTATTGTGATAATGTAAGGTCCAAGCTAATTAGGTTCAAATTTTCCCTTTTGATCTCTATGTTATTGATTCTTAGGATTTTCACGTAGGACAAGATCTCCCACTTGGAATTCTCTAGGGCAAACCTTTTTGTTGAAGGCTTTGGACATGTTCTTTTGATAAACCCTCATATGGTCAAATGATGCTTGATGTTTCTCATCTACAAGTTCTAATTCTTGAAGTCTCATGGCGCGATAGTCTTCATCTATAACTAGACCTTTGAGGGAAACTCTAAGTGAAGGAATCTCAACCTCCAAAGGTAACACTGCTTCAGCTCCATATGCAAGGGAAAAAGGGGTAGCCCTAGTAGGAGTATGAATACTCATTCTATAGGCCCACAAAGCTAGATTTATCTGTAAGTGCTAATCTCTACCATTCTTACAAACTGTTCTATATAAGATTTTAAGAATGGTTTTGTTTGATGCCTCTGCTTGACCATTTCCTTTCGGGAAGTAAATGGAGGACCAATGTTGTTTAATCTTGAATTTATTGTAGAGTTGTTTAAGATCCTTATTTTTGAACTGGCCTCCGTTGTGAGTGATAATCTCAGAAGGCACTCGATATCGACAGATGATATGGTTCAGAATGAATAGAGAGACTGTCTTTCCCGAAGTAACAGAAAGTGGGACAACTTCTATCCATTTAGTGAAGTAATCAGTAGCAGTGATAATAAACTTGTGTCCACCTAATGAGTTTGGATGAATCTTCCCAACAAGATCAAAGGCCCAACACTGAAATAGCCAATGAGATATAGAAGGAATGAGCTCCCTGCCTGGAGCGTGTATCATGTTACCATGTTTTTGACACTTTTCACATGACTTTGCAAAAGCTACTACATCAATCAACATCGTAGGCCAATAGTACCCCACCCTAAGAAACCTTTGGGCCATGGAAAGGCCATTGGAATGTCCCCCACAGATACCCTCGTGGATGTCAACTAACGCTTGATTAGATTCTTCCTTTTCTAAGAATCTAAGAAGTGTTCCATCTAGACCCCTCCTATACAAATCACCAGTGATATAGCGAATGGAGAGAGGCATTTCGGGTAAGGTTTCTACATTTAGATCAGTTAAAGGTTTATGGTATAATGTCATCATGAAGGTATGAGTAAATGGTACCATAACAAGATGACTCACGACCAACAAGGGTACAAATCACATGTCTTTCTTGGGAGTCATAGATAGGGTGATATAGCTCTTCCACCAGGAATTCAAATCTAGATTCATGTTTCTCTAACTAAAGGAGTGAAGCAAGTGTGGCCATAGCATCAGCTACTTTGTTTTTTTCTCTAGGAATTTGCTAAAATGTGACAAACGTGAAGTATCATTTCAAGGAATCAACCATTTGTTTGTAAGGTACCATTTTCTCATGTTTTGTTTGATATTCATTATTAACTTGGTTGATTATCAGCTGTGAATCCTAATAGATGTGTAACTCTGTAATTCTCCATTCTATAGCCATCTTAAGTCCATTTTTAAAGCTTCATACTTAGCAATGTTGTTTGTACATGGGAACAATAACTTGTAAGACTTAGGAATCATGTACCCATGAGGAGAAACAAATAACACACCTATTTTAATAAGCACTGAAGATCTATCTTGAAAGTAGCTAGGGAGACAATCAAGTACCTCATCCTTAGGAACCTCAGAGAGGTTTTCACCCTTGGATACGTCATTTATTTTTACTTTTTTCAGTTCTGACACTGCCACACAATGGTTTTCTCCATCAGAACTCTTATCTTTTGATTTTCTTTTCTTTTTATTTTGTGACTAAGGTACTTTATGTTTGTCTTTGTCATGCTGGTAGCCGGTTCACTAGTGGAAGAGACTACGAGTTCAATGGCATTTAGGCAACAGGATATCTCATAATCATTTTGAAATTTTAAGAGCTCAGGTCCTTGATAGTGTTGGGACAAATCAATGAGGTTAGGATGAACAAGGGATAAGTCAATGACTGGTTCAAGGTTATAAATGTGAATGATATTATTGCTGGTGGCTGAAGAGTAAGAGTCCGTCAAGTATCCTTCTAAGCTACCTAAATTAGGATTTGTCCTAACAAGTGAAGAATCATCCACTAAGGCAACACATGGATTCAAATCCTCTAATCCTACACGTGACTCATTAGCTACCTCAGGTTGAGAAATCTAAGTGTGGATAACATCAATATCTCTATCAAGTGTGGAAGACTCAGAGAAGGAGTCCCATTCATAATCATATGAACTTGTGTCTGAACTATGACTAGGGCTCTTACACCATGAAGGCTTGGGACCTCTTGATGTGGAAGGGCTAGTGTCATCAAGGGTAGCACCTTCTCTTTCCATTAAACATTCAAGATTCCTGTGTTGACATTCTCTGAAAGGATCTTCTATATCTGATTCTTGTTCTAAAGTTGCAACTGATGCATGAGTGACCGAAATATCTGAATCTCCCCATAGGAGTTTAGTGTAAGGGATCCAATCTTCACACATGTCTTGTTGATTTTTAAAACTAGGATCATATTATGGTTCATCTTCACTATCTAAATTATCAAGGATAGGAGTGGTGCACTTGTTTTGATTCACAAAACCTAGACCAACCGACTTCTTAGAATTGAGCCCAAAAAGAGCATGATCAAGAGGGTCAGCTCTAGCATCCAATCTATGATTAAGAGGGCCATGCCTAGGATAGCCCATCTATCTAAAAAAAGTATACTCTCATCCGTAAGCCTTAGGAGAGGGATAGAATTTCTCATTGTGCATATATTTCTCTTCTCTATAGATCCAGTCTCTAACAAATTTCTCTTCTTTCTCATCTTGAATAGGCACCGAGGACTCTACAAATGTGCCAAATAAATTCATAGCTGAAGAGGAAGGTCTCTTTTCTTGTGAAGGTTTTCCATAAGACCGAGGTGAATGTGGTAATGTTGTGAGGGAGTTGAGTTGATACCCTCCCATGCCAAGGTCTACTGACTTAAGCTTGTCTTTACATTTAGCTAAAGTAGCATCAAAGTCTTCTACTTCTCTATTGAGGGGAACATGAGTTCCTACTAAAATTGAATTAACAGATAAAGTGTTATCCCCAGGTATAAAAATCTCTATTCCATTGTAGGGGAACTTAACACACTGATGATAGGTAGATGGTACCACTTTCATATCATGACTCCACGCTCTACCAAGTAAGATATTATACGCAAGGGGACTGGCATCAACTATTTGAAATAAGATGTATTTTTCAATAGGGCCAATCCTAATAGGAAGGACGACCAACCTCTTGAAACTTCTTTCCACCTCATCATAGGCTTTTATAGTGATCCTTTTCATGGTATCTATGACTTTTTTAGAATAACCCATCTCTTTCAAAAGACTAAAGGAACAAATATTAATCCCAGCACCCCCATCTATCAACATGCGCCTAACATGGGTTTGGTGGATCATGACCTCAATATGAAGAGAAAGATTGTGTGGGTGGCTCAAGGCTTTATCATCATCCTCTGAAAAGGTAAGGTAATGAGGGCCAGCAATATGGTTAAACATGTTCTAGAATTGATCAACATCTAAGTTATTGGGGACATTTTCCATGCGCAAAGCATCCTCTAGGACTTGCTTGTGTCACGGGGACAACTCTAAGAGCTCAAAGATCAAAATCTGAGTTGCGGTTCTTTGCAAATAATAAACAAGACTATAACTTGACTTAGGATTAACTGTTGGTTTTGAGGTGACATTCTTGGATGCCACTTGCTTAGGTTTACTTGATTGACTTTAATTGGGTTCTCTAATGACAATGGGACCTTGACTTTGTGTGACAACATTAAGGGCTTGCAATGACACTCTAAAGTTGGGACCCCTTAGCACCACGATGGGTCCTTCATCAAAGATAGGAGGAGAGTCTGTGTCTAGATCATAACCATAGGGATCTTTACCCCTTATTATATTGACATTTTCTTCCATGAATTCAAGCATATTGATAGTATTCTCTGCTTCTGTGTAAGTATAATTGATATCAACTTTGCCATTCTTAGCTTTAGAGGTTTCCCCCTTCTCATATTTGGGCAATGGTTCCTTGAATGCCTTACGATTGGCATTGGTGTTCAATCCATCTATCTTGAGTTTTCTATTTTCAATGAGATCTAGGATAAGATGCTTGAGTTTGTAGCATTTTTCAATGTCATGTCCAATACCATTATGAAACTTGCAAAAGCCCTTCTCATCCCACCAATGGGGCTTAACATTAGGTATATAATGCTTCATGGGATCTTGAGGATGTGAAAGGTTGTTGGCAATGAGCATTTTCAAGACATCCTCATATGAGTCACCAAGATTTGAAAAATGACGTCTTTCTTTCTTAGGCCTATCTTGGTATCTTGGCTTACTCTCTTGTTGAGTAGACATATTGAGTTTCATGGCTTGAATAACACTAAAAAAGTGGAGCACAGTTTGATCTTTGGGTTGAGAGGAGTCCACAACTCCATCATTGACCACTTGTTTGTTCCTATTCCAGTGTGGGTTCTTCCATTTATCCTTGTTAGATTTGTTGTTGTTTTGACCATTGTTGTTGTTGTTGCTTCCATGTTTGGTCAAAATTCCTTGTTCTTTCAAAACATCCTCAATCCTACATGCAACTTCGACTATGGTGTCAAAGGAATCAAAAACCATCTTCCTAACTTCATACCACATTTTGGGAACCAAGTTGCTAACAAGGATGTCAATCTTCTCATTTTTAGGAATGGTTCTAGAGTTGCGAGAGCATTTTCGTCCCCACCTTTGCAAGAAATTTATAAAGGATTCCCCTTGGTTTTACTTTAAATTGCACAAGTCCAAAATGGTGATAGATTTTGAAAGATTGCATGCAAAGTGTTGAACAAATATATGGACAAGCTCTTTGAAAGTCCTAACAGGAGGAGTTATGTTGGTGAACCATTCTATTGCTTGACCCTTAAGACTCCTTGGGAATAAATTCATGAGGTATGAGTCATCTTGGTGGAACTCAAAACTTGTGGTATAAAATTGGTGTACATGATCATGTGGATCTCCATTCCCATCATACTTTTCATATTGAGGGATCTCAACCTTTCTAGGGAAGTCTTTCATGTTAACACTTTTGTCAAAAGGATTAGGACAAATTGAATCCAGTGAGAATGAATTCTTAGGTGCTAATATTTTTCCATCATTCTCTTAAGTTGTTTGATCTCCTCTTCTTGAGATGGCCCTTGCTTCTTAATATTTTTGTCCACATCAAAGTTGTAAGGGACTCTAGCACCCTTATTGATTAAACTCTCTAGGAACTTGTCTTTGTTTTTCTCTAAATATTTCTCCACATACTGCTGGAAAAGTGGTTCTTGTTGCATTTTCATAAAGTCTTGGGAGGTGAGGACAAAGCTTGAGCTACTACCCCCATACTGTGAACCATGATGAGCATGTCGTGAAGGTTGTTTTGAGTTCCTAGGAGGTGTTTGTATCCTATAATGATCATGTGTTGAAGCCCTTCTTCCTCTAGGGCTAGGAGATCATGATGGCATCCTTGAACATCTTCCACTTTGTGTAGTCTCAGGAGGAGTGGATGGAGGAGAGTTGTTTCCACCACTAACATGCATGTTATTAAATTGGTCATTGAGTCGCTGAGCCAAGAGTCTACCTTTCTCCTCTTGGAAGGCTTTATTTTCCATTTCCACAAAATTTTGTCTTTCCAACTCTAGGAGTCCAAATTTCTCTTCCTTTTCAGCTTGTTCATCTAGGAAGGCTTTCTTTTCATGCTAAATTCTCTTAAGTCTTTCACTTGTGTATCTTGAAGATGTTTTGAGTGGTGAAATTGGTCTTGAATTTCTAAACAAGTTGTTGGTATAGGTTGATTTTACATGATTGTCATAAAGTTCATCCACTTGGTTCTCATGTTGTGATTGTTCATCTTGATAATATTTCCTCTTACCTCTGTCAGCTCTTTGGTGTGCATCCAGATATCTAGTTGAGATAAGGGGTGAGACTGGCCAACTGTCACGAGAGGAACCACCAAATGAAATAGCATTTCTATGCTTCACAAATATTTCATCAAGATGTTTATCCATGTGTCTTCCATCTCTCTTCGAGTCATTGTGTAACTCATATCCATATTTGAGTGAGAAGATGCTAAGGGGGTACCCAACTCACTAAGGTGACTCTTGGAATCAAACCACACTTCTGAGTTGTTCCTAGGTGATTGATCAAATATGGGTTCTTTCCTTTACATTTTTGGTGAGTTTGTACTAAGGGTAATTGGTTGAAGAACACTTGAGGTCATTTTTCTTGATTTACTTGATATCTTGTTGTAACTGGCATGAATGAAAAGGTACTAGTTTATAGGATTACCCTAAGAGACGTTGGTACCAAACTAGGATAGTAAAGGCATTCACTTTTCCAAAAGAGATGTGATAAGATAGAATTTTGTAAGAGGCATAAATCAACACTACTACAGAGGTGCCCAATAAACAAGTGAATACCCTAACATATATGGATCAGGAGGATGATTTACCCAATTTATATTGATTGAAATTGAATCTCTAGCGTACCAACTCCAAGCAAGGTCACTTGTGAAATCAAAGATTACTAATCCAAGAGGTCAAAACGCAAGAATCCAAAGCATAAAAAAGCTTCTAACAGCGGGGTAAGTGACCTAATCTAACCTGGACCAGCCAAGGAAAATTGAAAATGATAGGACAACAATCAAGCAAGTTGGCTGATGATAACATATAGTAACAAAAGATAGTTTTTGTGTGAAGGAATGACTTCTCGCGTGAGGATTACCACAGGCTTGCGTGACAATATGGAGTCTGGCGTGAAGGAAATTGGACTAGTGTGACAGAATAACCCAAAAAGATAGTATACTGGCAGAATAGCACGCGATGATTCTCACAGTATCGCGTGAAGAAACGCAAGGAACTGCACGCCGAAATAGTTTTCTCGTGCAAGGGAAGGAAACATAACTCAGATTTTGTTCATTTTACTTGACCAACTAGATGCATTAATAGATTTTTATCATGAATCAGGCATGTAAGAGAATAATCAGGGAGGCCAAGCAAGAAAATGTCTTCAAATAATGAGCAAGGGACAAAGCAACCTTTCACATTAACAATAATAGTGTCATAGTATTCTACTCCTGAAAGATTCTACTTGTGTATGTTCTCAAAATGTTTTTCAATCATGCACATAGTCCTAGAAAAGAAAAAGTTGGTTGCACTATGGTTTGTAGTAATGGTCAACTCTGAAACTTTTGCAATCTCAAGTGGGTGAAATGCAATCCCGACGCACCGAGGTTTTGACACAATCCAAGAATTTAATCAATTAGGAGTTTCTAAGGAGATTTGACAACCCAACAAGAGACCACACCTGTGAAGATTTATTCCATTAGGACATTAATATAGTGGTTGTTTCTACCATGGAAGAAATGGATATTACCACTTGAGGCTCCATCCATGTGGTTTACCCAATAAAGGCAATGTTCACTATGGTTAACCGTCTCTAACAAGGAAGACTCACAATATGAACCACATGGGGACTTGGTTCAGATTCAAGGGTTCCAAGTTTATAATTCTCCCAAAAGGGAAAAGAGAATAATCTTCTAGCCTCTTCACCTCACCCAGACATAGCAAGCAAGATTAATTTCTCCACTAATTTGAGATCACCTCACCCAAGGTTTGTATATCAACAAAAATGACCACCAATCTCAAGAGAGAAAGTACTGTAAAAAGTTGAAGACCAAACCAAGTGGGACCATAAGATAATAAAAAATCCTTTCCTACCTACAAGTGGATCTATTGTCAAGAATAGCTTCACATGTAAGACAAGCGAATGAAGCCCACTCTCTCAAGATCACCACAAATAGTGTTCATAGGGCCTAATCACTATGTGAAACATATATGCAAGAAAGCAAATCTAGGTTCATTTTTTAGAGAAAAAAATTGAAATGTGATCTATAAAAGAAAGAAACATTCAAGCTAAACACATGAGAGGTTCATTTTTATTTCCAAAATCCAAATGTTATAGAGATGCAAAAAAATACCTCAGATCCAAAGCAACGTGAGTGTTTTGTCATTTATCCACGCAAGTCCAAAGTATTCTCATGATCATATCAGAAAACCATAACAAATAGTAAACAACAAATGTTAGTGGTTAGCAAAAAATAGAGATATATAAAAAAATAGAAATAAAAAATAGATCTCTGGTGTAAGATCTCGCGCAAAGATTCAGTGTGGGCCACGCAAAGAAATACACATTATCGCACGAAGATTTGCACAGAACCATAAAACTTTGCATGAATATTCAGAAAAATAACAGCAGCTAAAAATAGATCTCTGTCTAATGCACAAGTTTGCACAAAAAATTTCCATAGGCCGCGCAATGAAACTCCACGAATCGTGCGAATTTTTGCATAGACAAGAAAAAATTTGAGCCTTTTTTAGCAAATTGTCGCGTAAAATTTTGTCACAGAGCCGTACGGATGAAAAAAATAGATTTGCAAGGAAAAATGAAAAATGAGGCCACATTTGCCCCACGGTGGGCGCAAAAAATGTGTGCTAAAAATGTGTCACACTTCTATGAATCATTATATCCAATATTGCTCAAGAATGAGGTCTCGAATGGTGACTCATAACTCTCTATTCATGGAGTGCAAGAGTTTGCAATGGAGGCCCTAAGATTGACCTAGTTTTTCCCCATGCAAGTACACCATAAAATGAGAGAGTCAAAGAGGAAAAGCAAGGATGCTAGTCTGCATGATCATCAAGTATGCATGCAAATGAAAATGGAAGCTATTCTATATGATAACAATGCAAGAAAAGAAACTAATCTATATGATAAAAATGCATGATTATTCTATGAAAGGAAATACAAATGCAAGATTAATCTATGAAAGGGAACATGAATCTAATCTAAAGTGCAAGTGCAAAATTAATCTAAATGGAATTCCATGGGGGCATGAAAGAAGAAGACAAGAAGAGAGAAGTTGCAATATCCAAGCTCAAGTGCTCAAATTCTCCTCCAAAATTGCTCTCGAAACCTACAACATAACAATAGCATAAAATCTTGATTATCAAATGAGAAGGAGAGGTTTCCTTATAAAGAACAATGGACGGTGGAGATTAAGAGGTAAAAAGAAATGAGCAATGGTTGAGATTAAATCTTGGTTGATCCATGTGCTCATATCTTCAAAAGGAAAAATCAAAGGCTATGATTAAGAGGCAAAAAGCCCACCACTTAGGAAGATGTGTGAAGAAAAAGGATTTTTATTTATTTTTATTTAATTTATTTCCTTTTTTCAACACAAAGAGGGATTTAAGTGGGGATTTTATTTATTTAATTAAAAGGGAGATTTTAATTAAATAAGATAATAATATTTAATTAAGAGAGATTTTAATTAAATAAGATAAGATTATTTAATTAAAAGAGATTTTAATTAAATAAGATTATTTTATTTAATAAAAAAGGATTGTTTTCTTTTAATTAAATAAGATAATTGATGAAATGATCAAACCTTAGGAAATATTGAAATAATTGAAATAATTATGATTTGATCAAGGAAATTGATTTGAATTAAAATGTTGCAAAGCATTGATTCAGGAATTTGATAAATTGATTCTGTCATTTGATAAATTGAAGAATGGGGGCCCATAGTCTAGGCGACCATTTTAGGGTGCATACAATTTCCACCTCCACGAATAGCTAGATGTAATGGAATATGTGTGTGTGTTGCTCGTAGGAAGAGCTTTAAATGTGCAATGCCAAGATCTAATCCTCTAGATTGAAATGAGAGAGAAATGCATAGATTTGAATATGATAAAGAGATCATACCAAGCCCCCAAGGCTAAAGTACTCCTATGAAACTCACAATCAGTAGTTGCTACCCTATGGTTGTATCTTTTGAGTGCTGGAATGTTGAAAATAGTAGATCAAAGAAGAAGGATGGATTGAAGAACTCTTTCTTGCTCCAATGAATGTCCACAATAGGTTGTCCATAAAATGCTTTCTTACATCAAAGCATCATCATATCTTGTCCTGCTATATCACCCTCTTGCATTTTTGCATTGTCATCTTATATAATCATGTCATATCATTATCTCATGTCGTGATCTCCTTTCAAATGAAGGCAAAAGATAGTGCTTATATAGATATTTCAAGGTAAGCCTCATAGGGAAATGTGAGGGCCCCTAATTCTAATTTTACCTCAAATTATGGTCCAATCATAATAACCAACTAAGGAGGAAATGCATTAATTACATTTTGAATAAAAACCCTTCCACATTCAGATCCGGGGGCCAATTTTGAATTTAGGGCCCCACTATGATCCAATTTTGGAAGCGGAAACCAAAACTTGACAAAGATCAAGGTCAAACTTGACCCTGACCTAGGTCAGGATCGACCTTGACCCTGACCTGAGGTTTCAGGCCGGTCAACTTAGAGTGCCAGTGAAGTTTCTAGGCCAGCTAGAGACCCAGGATGATGGGAAAATAGAACAGAAAGTTGGAAAAGGGCACACAGGCATAGAAATATGTGATGAAGGATAGGAGGACCATTACATAGGTCCTACCTATAAAATAGAGCCACAAAGAAGGAAATCAAGGAGAATCCTCAGGATCCTAACCCTAATTTCACCTAGAAACGAAGAATTACGAAGCGTAGATGCATCCTAAATGCAAATATATTATGTAAATGCACCAAATGAGGGTGCTAAACCTATCAAGATAGAAATGCTTCCATTTAAAGATGATACAAAAGCAATTTCTACCATCATAGTGTTGTGTTCATGTTTTTTTTTCATCTGATTAGCAGTCAAAGGTCCAGAAGGTAGGATGAATTCATTGTCCAGGTAGCGTTATGTCATCTCCAATCCTTGTCAGGTATATTTTGATTCTTCTCTTCCATGTTGAGAATTTCTCATTTTTTAGCTTCAGTGCATCTCTCTTATACATCTTGTGATCTTTAGCTTAAGTCCTTTAAAACTTTCCTTCTAAGCACACTTGGTTTGATACCAATTGTTAGAATAACTGAGAAGGGGGGGGGGGTGAATCAGTTAGCTCCCAATTATCCTACAGTCCCAAATTATCCTAGATGTATATAAAAACAATTTTAAACATATAAATTAACTCAGTGAAATGTTTACTGTGATCTCAAACTTTTAGTCATATACCGAGTAGCAGTAAATCAATACTGCAATTACCGATCAATGCAGATAAAGTAATGTGTAAAAAAAAATAACAATCCACAACAATCATACACATTGACACATAGATTTTTAATGTGGAAACCTTGCTAAGGGAAAAACCACTTGGAACCGGTAACCCAAAATATTTCACTCTTCTGAAGTGAGCTCAGTTAAGAGCCAACCCTGTTAAAGGTTACAATGCACACTATTAAATGTGACTTGGTTAGAGGATTTAAAACTAACAGTTCTCTCTTGACCAATTAGTCACTATGGGGTCAACAAGAAAGCACTCAACATTCATTATAATTTCATAATAAAGGCTTTCATTTCCTACTCAGTTAAGAGATTTATTTGTAACAATGGTTAAACTAATATAGTAATGATCTAATTCAAGTACAACTTTGTTTGTAGATTTTTAGATCTATGCTAAGTACATAATACCCCTAATCAATTTGTTCACTTCATTTCATTTGATTCTTCATACTTTGTTCTGATCGGTTAATGCTCTTTCCTTTGTCACTCGGTAATGTCTACAGAAAATGCTCAGTTTTGTCTTTAACCAACTTGATCAGTCATGCATGAAATTTTCACGTATGCGCATCATAGCATCAAGTGATTCATAATGAATCTCTTGTCTCTTATATAGACATCATAACTCATTTAATTTCCATCCTTTAGATTTTTTTTCTTAATCTCCATCATTGGTTTTGCCTCTTAAACCTTCCTCGACAGTTGTGTTAAAAACATGTTTCAATCTTCTTCATTTGATCTTCCTTGAATTTTCATAATCGATTGATCATCATAACAAATCTTATCATTTACCTTGGAATCATCAATTGTTAGCTCATCATTCTAGTCAGCCTTGGTTTGATTAAATTTCTTAGTCAATACCATTTTGTGTCAGTGATCCCTCGCTCGGTTATCACTATGCTTGGTATAAACTGTATTTACTCAATGTTTACTGTCTCTTGGTGTATACAAAATTCTTGAATTACTGACCACATCAACTTTGTTTGTTCCAGATCTTCAATCCATAATAGATGTTTGTTACCATAATGATACTCAAATAAGTTGACATCGATGACAATATATTAACTGATTAATGTCAATCATCACATCTGTAAATCATTTGACTATCAATAAAATGACTTCAAACATACAATCAGTTGTAGTTTATCGCTCTAGCTATAAGAATCTCTTCTACCTGAGTCAATTTTTTAAGAACAATAGGCTGGTTGCATGGGTTCATTTTATTTTCAAAAAAGAAGTGGTGAACTCCTTTTTTAGCATAGTATCTTGTACATATAATCTTTATCTATTTCTTTCATGTGTTCTTACCAAGGTATCTTTCATTGTAGATGCTACATGAATGAAAATATGACAATGCATCAATGCACTATCAAAAATATTTCAATGATTATGTATACTGCAATGAAGAGAAAGTTGGCTATATTGAGTTGTTGGATGGTTCATTTGCATAAATGGTTCATATAATAAGGGCTCAATAGGCTGCATTTGGTGGAAAGTGGATGTCATAGCCATGACATGAGCTAGCTACAATAGTGATGACATAGGAATCCTCATTTTATGCGCCAAATGTTGTGCACAATGTTTTCTTGAGTTTTCTTCTATATGTTGAATGTAATATTGCTGATTTCTTACTTCTTCTTTTTTTTCTTTTCTAAGAGTGAAATCTACAAAATTATCTTTCAAGGATGCTCAACAATTGTTGCAAGTGCACAAAGTATTAGAGGAGATATAGAAAGGATATATATGTATGTGATTTTTTTTTCATTATTTGTGCATGCATGCAAAATCAAGCACATGGAGTGGACATATGAAAACCATCATGTAGATGCGTATAAATGTATGAAAATGTATGTTCACTACCTTTGTGTGTATATTGATGCAGTCAAGGCTAGATGATCCAATAAAGGACTGTCCAAACTTGCACCCAACAACAAAGACACATAGCAAAAACTCAACAACACAGAGATATAACAAATTATATCAATTCATATTCATTTAAGATTCAATTACATGCAACATGTTGGGATATAAGGCCTTCCCGGCTATATCCAAATACAAAGATACAATTCAAGATCAATTGCAGATCTTTTGCAAACATGCATCTCACGATCCAGATTCTCAGATCTAACACTTCAATCTCCTCTCTAATCTGCTCCCCCAAACTAAGAACAAAATACTACTTAAATACAAAATAAACCAAGAGGTCGGCCATAAATTCAAACATTGGAGAAATCCTTGACCCATATTTAGGTCCACACAACTCCTAATGAAAGATCCAGGATTAATGCCGTAATTAAAAATTAAATGCAGAATTCGGTCACCAAATCCAACTCCAACTCCAAAATAAACAACTCGGGCAAATGATGACCAAGCAACAAAGTGAATCGGGAAAAGAAAAACCTAAGAAACAGAAACATGACTTGGGAAATCATACCCAGGAAATAGAAGACCAACCCAAGTGACATAAAATAACTTGGAAACAAGCACAACCAAGTGACAGACCCGAGCAACAAAGTATTTTATGAGCAACCTCCAAACTGTTGGAAAGATTTCTGCAATGTAGACAATTGTTATTTTGTCATTGATGTCAAACCTTAATTGGTAAGACTATTGTTGTATGTTTGAGTACCTCATCCATTGATTGATGAATATTTTAAAATAATGGGATAACAAGAAGACCAAAGAAATGGTTGAGTTATGAGTATAAAATAGGGTACTTGATCATCTGGCACTTTGGTAAAGTGATACATTGTTTATCTAGCACTAACAGTTCACTGGAAGGTCAATGTCGAGAAAAGAAAAGTCGATGTCGAGAAAAGTGAAAGGTGATGCAAAGAAAAGCAAAGATGATGCCGAGTGCCAGTGAAATGTTGAGGGAGACAATGAAATGCTAAGCATCAGTATTTTGTTTATTGACGAGATTTGAGATCTATGGCCGACATAATTGATTTTAGTGGGATATGCATTAATAATTAAGATTGGAAAGATCTAAGCTGAGAAGGCTAAACAGAGAAGCAGAGAGAGATTGCTTGATGGATTTCAAAGAAGATCTGAAGTTTGAGATGAGAATGGAGGCCACTCAATGAATTAGCATTAGAGTTGAAATTGGATCTGGATTTTCAAAGTAAGTTGTATGAATCAGATCACACCTGTTGATTACTTTCTAACCATTGTATCAGTTAAAATCCTTTAACTATGTTGACCTAACAGTCATTGTATAAATCCTCTAAACAAGGTGACATTCAGATTGGAATGTTCTAAGTCCTCTAACAAGGCCACTCCTAACAAGGTGATTAAATCCTTTAACCAAGTCACATTTGATAGTGTATTTTGTAACCTTTGACAGGGTTGGCTCCTCACAGGGCATTACTTCAGAAGAGTAAAATTTTGGTAGCATGTTACTGGTGGTTTTTCCCATATTAGGTTTCCATGTTAAATCATGGTGTCAAAATGTGTGAATGTTATTTTTGTGTTTTACTGTTAAGTTTCTACAAGTTTATTCCATTAATACAGTAAACTGCACACTTTTATTATTTACTGCTGCCGGGAAGAACTGAGTTGTTGAAGTTGATTTAAAGTTTTATATGGGCACATCAGGACATGAGGATAATTGATTCTCCCATCCTCTCAGTTATTATAAATTTATATTAACAATTGGTATCAGAGCTCTTGTTCTCTTGAAAATTTTGAAGGTACTTGGAGATAAAGATGAAGATGTAGAAAAGGGATGGACCAAAGATCAACAAGGAAAATTTTCCTGCATGGAAAAGTTTGATGAAACTTCATCTGGCTAGTATTGGTGAATCTTCTAAATGGCATATTGAAATAGAATATGTAGCTCCTACTGGAACTCTGAATGCTGCAGAACTAAGAGAGAAGCATGAACATAATCAAGCAATGCTGGAACTTGCATCATCTCTGAACTATCATTAATTTGAGGACATCAAAGATTTTACAAGCACAAAGCAGATGTGGGATGCCCTTACAAATATCTATGGAGGTGATATGAATGTACTAAGAGAAAAATTTGAAAGCTTGAGAGGTAAGTTTGATGATTTAAAAATGCAAGAAGGAGAAAATATAGTGCAATACTATGATAGGATAAAGGAAGTTGTAAATGTTATTAGAGGAGCTAAGGGAGTCATTGATGATGATACTATAATGAGAAAGGTACCGAGAACACTTTTTCCTATTTATGATATTAGAGTATCTGCAATTCAAGAACTGAGATGTACTCCTAATAACAATTTAACTTTGGAAAGTCTGGTAGGCAGACTTACTGCATTTGAGATGTCAAATTTTGACAACTATACGCCACAAGTTGTTGAAACTGCATTCAAGTCACAGTTGGTCATCAAAAAATCTAAGAAAGGAAAGAAATGTGTGGACAATGAAAACAACACCTCAGATGATGATCTTGAAGAACTTGAGGCACTTATGGCAAGAAGACTAGCAAGAGGAAAATGAAAATTCAAAGGCAAACTTCCTATTATTTTTTTTCTTGTAACAAAGTTGGTCATATTGCTGCTAGATGCCCTAACAAGAATGAGAAGGATGAAAGAAGGGAAAACAAGTATAAAGATAGAAAGGATGACCGAGATTATAGAAAGTACAAAGACTACAAAGAAAAAGGTAAGAAATCCTTCTATATAGCTGAAGAAGCTTCTAAAAGTGAATCTGACAAATTTGATGAAAATGATATAGAAGTAGTGCATGTTGGAAAGAAAGATGATTCTAATGATGATGAGAAAACTTCACTAATTACTTACATGAGTAAAGGTTACTGTTGGATTATTGACAGTGGTTGTTCACATCACATGACTGGTGATAAGGACAAATTTGAAACATTAGATCAATGCAAAGGTGGATATGTTAAATTTGGTAATGACACACCTTGTAGAGTCAAAGGGAAATGATCAATTCAATTGACTAATAAGATTAGATGTGATGATGTATACTGGGTTTATGATCTTAAGTATAAATTGTCTATAATAGGAAAGAAAATATCTATGATACAAATGGAGAATTAGTCGAAAGTGGTGAGCAAACAAAAGGTAACTTGTTTTACCTGGATTTAGCTGAAGAGAAATGTTTTTTTGCACAATATAATGATGTTTGGCTATGGCATAAGAGGCTATGTCATGTTAACTTTGATAACTTGGTGAACATAAGTAAATTGAAAAAGGTTAGAGGGCTGCCTAAGTTAAAGAAACTTGAGAATGTAATGTGTAAGCAATGTCAGTTGGGCAAGATGACTAAATCTAGTTTTAAAAGCAAAACTCATACTTCTGAGAATATTTTGGAATTAGTTCATATTGACCTTTGTGGACCTATTGGTGAGAAAAGTTACTGTGGAGACAAATAATTT
The DNA here is from genome assembly GCA_018584345.1 of Thuja plicata. NCBI lineage: Eukaryota > Viridiplantae > Streptophyta > Pinopsida > Cupressales > Cupressaceae > Thuja > Thuja plicata. The sequence goes on along the minus strand of MU226880.1, from coordinate 6,430,373 downwards.
ATTTTATTTGTAGATGAATACTCTAGGATGATGATTGTTATGTTTCTAAAAGAAAAATCTGATGTATTTTAGTTATTTAAGTGGTACTTGGCAAAAGTTGAAAAGGAAACAGGTAAGAGCCTGAAATGTCTGAGATATGACAGAGGAGGAGAATTTATTTCTAATGAGTTCAATAGGTTTTGCAATGACTGAGGGATAAAAATATAGATGTTAGCACCTAGGACGCCACCATAGAATGGTATAGCTAAAAGGATAAATAGATCTATCATGGATTGTGCCAGAACATTAATGATGGAGAAAAATGTTGCATAGAAATATTGGAGAGAAGTTGTAAGCACAGTTGTTTATACTCTGAACAGAGTACAAGTCAAGAAAGGTACAAATTCTACACCTTACGAGCTATGGTATGGATATGCACCTACGGTAAGTTACTTCAAAGTATTTGGAAGAAAATGTTTTATACTGAAGGATAACATAAATGGTAAATTTGATGCTATAGGAGAAGAAGGCATATTTCTTGGATATTCTACTAAAAGTAAGGCATATAAATGTTTGAATTCTAACACTAACAAAATTGTGGAAAGTGAAAATGTTAGAATTGATGAATATGCAAAAAGAAATGAAGCTGAAAGCATGATTGAACCTGAAAGTTACAGATCATTCACATATCGTGAAGAAGAGGATTCTAATGAAACTGAAAAAGAAGTTGCTGAGTAGTAGTATGCACCTGTCAAGACACAAAATAACATTGCCAGGCAACAGGAAGTGACTGCCGAGCTATCTGATAGAGATATCAAGTCACAATTTCACCCTAAACTAAACTTAAATGATCAAAATGAAACTGAGAAAGAGCCTACTTTGGAAAAATATGTATGAAGGCACCGTAAACTTGATCAAATCATAGGATAAAAGGATTCGGTAGTCATGATGAGAGGCAAATTAAGAGAAGACACATGTTTGTTGTGCGATTTTGAGCCTAAGACAGTAAAAGATGCTTTGGATGATGAAGACTAGATTCAAGCCATGAACAAAGAGATAGACCAGATTGAAAAGAACAAGACATGGACACTAGTACCTAGACCTGAAAACAAAAATGTAAGTGGTACTAAGTGCGTATTCAAAAACAACCTGAATGAACATGGAGAGGTCACAAGGAATAAAGCAAGATTGGTATGCAAGGGTTACACACAAGAAGAAGGAATTGACTATGGAGAGACATTTGCCCCAGTTGCAAGATTGGAAGGTGTAAGAACTCTACTTGCATATGCAGCCTACAAAGGATTTAAAGTCTATCAAATGGATGTTAAGTCTGCATTTCTAAATGGGATACTAGAAGAAGTATATATTGAAGAATTTGATGGATTTGTTGACCCAAGTAAGAGGAATATGGTTTGTAGACTGCACAAGGCGTTATATAAACTGAAGCAAGCACCAAGAGCATGGTACGAAAGATTGCACAATTATCTGATGAAGATTGGATTTGCAAGAACTAATGACAACAAAAATCTATATTTGAAGACAGAGCAAGGTAAAGGAATTTTATTGGCTAAAATTTTTGTGGATGACATCATATTCAGTGGACAAGATATGAGATGTAAGGCATTTTCAAAAGAGATGCAAACTGAATTTGAAATGTCTATGTTTGGAGAGATAAAATTCTTTGTTGGACTACAAATACATCTAATGAAGAATGGTATCTATATTACACAATCAAAATATGTCAAGGAGATACTAAAAAAAATTGGTATGGAAGATTCAAAACTAGTGAGTACACCCATGGCTAGTGGACATAAGTTGACAAAGAATGATGATCCAAAAGAGGTAAATCAAACACTGTACAGATCAATGATTGGTAAGCTGCAATATGTTCTACATAGTAGACTTGTTGCTAGATTTTCTGCTAATCCAAAAGAGACATATATTATGGCAGTAAAAAGAATTCTGAGATATCTGAAAGGTACATAAGATTATGGTCTATATTACAAAAGGAATGACAAATTTGAACTCAGAGTCTATACTGATTATGACTGGGCTGGTAATATTTATGATAGAAAAAGCACCATAGGAGGAGAATTTCTTTTGGGGAAAAGATTGGTTTCCTAGACAAGCAAGAAATAGAATTGCACCTCACAATCTATAGCTAAAGCCGAGTATGTGGCAGCAGTAGTTAACTGTTCAAACATTGTGTGGTTGAAGATACTACTGAAAGGTATGAAAGAGGAGATCACAGAACCAGTTTTCATATATTGTGATAACACGAGTGCCATTAATATTTATAAAAATCTTGTAATGCACTCTAAGAAAAAACATATAGCTATCAAGTATCATTACTTGAGGGAGCTGGTATAGAACAAGGAAGTGAGACTGGAATATGTGAACACTAAGGAAAAGTTGGCTTACATATTTACAAAAGTGTTACCCAAGGATGCTCATGATTATTTAAGAGGTAAATTGGGGGTAATTCCCCTAATTGAGGCTAACTAGTACTGAATGGTATTGTTGCATCAAATTTTTTAATTAGAACACTTGACACATTGATGCATAGTAAGTCACATTTTAGGATGCTGCCTAAAAACTGTGAAGTGGAAAACAAGAATAGAAAAGTAAATCAGTCATACACAAAGATGACATGAACAACATGATACAAATCTTAGCATAAAAAAAATCTGCATGATAAAGATGTCAATCTTTGGCATTATTGTCAAAGAGGGAGATTATTGCTAAATCAATAGGTAACAACAAATACAAGGGAGATATTACTGAAAGAGGGAGCTGAATGGAAATAGAAAACATCTGTGTGATTATAGACACAGAGGGAGTCTGAATGAAGCTAAAGACATTAATGAATATTTTTTCATATTAGGAACACAGGCACTTTTTGGATTGTATGGTAACTTTGGTTTGAAATTATTGTTTTCTAGTTTAGTGTTGCCATCAATGCCAAAGAGGGAGATTGTTGGAAAGATTGGTGCAATGTAGACAATTGTTATTTTGTCATTGATGTCAAACCTTAATTGGTAAGACTATTGATGTATGTTTGAGTACCTCATCCATTGATTGATGAAGATTTGAAAAGAATGGGATAACAAGAAGACCAAAGAAATGGTTGAGTTATGAGTATAAACCAGGGTACTTGATCATCTGGCACTTTGGAAAAGTGATACATTGTTTATCTAGTACTGACAGTTCACTGGAAGGTCAATGCTAAGCAAAGCAAAGTCGATGCTGAGCAAAGTGAAAGGTGATTCCGAGCAAAGAAAAGATGATGCCGAGCGCCAATGAAATGTCGAGGGAGACAGTGAAATGTCGAGCATTAGTATTTTGTTTATTGATGAGATTTGAGATCTATGGCTGACATAATTGATTTTAATGAGATATGCATTATTAATTAAGATTGGTCCATAATCATTTAATGCACGGGAAACTATTATTAGCGCATGGATTCAATGGTTAATTAATGACTGTATTGGAGAAGTAAATTAAATGTAAAGATAGAAAGATCCGTTGGATCTGACCTAACCTAAGATCTACGATCTTGGTTAAGTGGAAAAAGATTTATCTGACCTAAATGAAGAGGTATAATATAACCTACTGTGGTTATTGTTAAGATATCGGAGTGAATGAAAAGTATTGCATGGTTAATTGACTGATTGGCAAGATCTAAGCAGAGAAGGCTGAACAAAGAAGCAAAGAGAGATTGCTTGACGGATTTCCAAGAAGATCTTAAGTTTGTGATGAGAATGGAGGCCACTCAGTGAATTAGCATTAGAGCTGAAATTGGATCTAGATTTGCAAAGTAAGTTGTATGAATCAGATCACACCTACTGATTACTTTCTAACCATTGTATTAGTTAAAATCCTTTAACCAGGTTGACCTAACAGCCATTGTATAAATCCTCTAAAAAAGGTGACATTCAGATTGGAATGTTCTAAGCCCTCTAACAAGGCCACTCCTAACAGGGTGATTAAATCCTTTAACCAGGTCACATTTGACAGTGTGTTTTGTAAGCTTTAATAGGGTTGGCTCCTCACAGGGCATTACTTTGGAAGAGTAAAATTTTGGTAGCATGTTACTAGTGGTTTTTACCATATTGGGTTTCCATGTTAAATCATGGTGTCAAAATGTGTGAATGTTATTGTTGTGTTTTACTGTTAAGTTTTTGCAAGTTTATTCCATTAATACAGTAAACTGCACACTTTTATTTTCTACAGCTGCCAGGCAGATCTGAGTTGTTGAAGTTGATTAAAATTTTATGTGGGCACATCAGGACTTGAGGATAACTGTTTCACCCCCCCTCTCAGTTATTATCAATTCATATTAACACAAACAAGATAAAGAAATAAACCCAACATATTTTTGGTTGAGTAGAATTCCCAAGGATCCTAGGATGCTCCTGCATCAGACACCTTAGGTAAAGAAGATGTTCCCATAAAGGAAATCATGAAAATCCTAAGGGAATCAGAATAGGTATCCCATACTTTTTCTTAACCCATATCTCCTTTTGCCTTTCATTCCATGTTGTCTTGATTCTGTCCATTGTCTCATTCAAAAAATTCATCAGTCCAGAACTCTCCTCATATCTCCTGCTTGCAACTGATAGTAGTTGACACTGATCATCCTTGACACCATTAATATTTTGATGAACCACATTCCCATCTGACTGACTGATCAACTCACTATCATCTGCATCTCTCTATGTCACTAGTGTCAACATTTGTTGCACTACCTTAGTCAAAGATGTTATCTGTTTCTTCATCTCTGTAAGTTCCTCAGAGATATCATTCTCTTTCCCTTGAGATTATTCTTCCCCTCATTCATTGGAATAGGTTCGCCAACTCCCTTCTCCTCAGTTTTTCACTGTCATTCAAACAATATTTGATAACTCCACATCTTTTAGTTCCTCCTCCCTAAAAAGGTATTAGTTTATGCTTGGTTTCACCTTGTCTCACAACATAGGTATTTGCATGACCATAAAACACAACATGTCTGTCATACTACCAAGGTCTACCGAGAAATAGGGGACAAACATCCATAGGTAATACATCACATAGTATCTCATCATAATACGATCCAATCTTAAAATTAACAAGGCATTTCTCCTCAATCCTAACTTTAGACACATCTTGTATCCAATTAACCTAATAATGATTAGGATGTTTCCTCCTTTCCAAATTCAATTTATTAACCATCTATTCTAAAACAAATTTCTCAGGACTGCCACGATCAATTATGACATTACATACCTTATCCTTGCACTTACATCTAGTTCTGAGCAGAGTCTTCTTTTGATAAGCTTGTTTTGAGGGAAGCGAAATTCTTCTAAGAAAAATATTCATATTTTCCACCTCAGGTTCGTTCTCAACAACTTCATTCACCACAACATTTTGGTGACTACCAACCTTCTTATGTGCATGGGAATATTCATACGATCGATGTCCTTCTTCTCCACATTTGTATTAAGTACCTCTGAATACACCTCTACTTGTTCTTCTCCTTGGTTCAATAGGTTTTGGTTCCTCCTTAGCTCTAGGTTTATCTTTTATTGACTGTTCTTGCTTCTCTTTCCCTCAGGAATTACCATAGTGTCTTCTCTTCAACTTATCTTCTACTTTTAGTGCAAACTGATAATCATCTTCCACAGAGTCAATCTTCAACATACCAATCTCATATTGGATATTGAGTTTCAGGCCATTAAGATACCTCGCCAGCTTTTCCTTAGAAAGTTCTCTATGCCCAAACCAAATTTTTAACTTGTAGAACTCCTTAGTATACTCTTCTAGAGTCATCTCTTTCTATTTCAGATTCTGCGATTTCATAAACAACTCAATTTCATAGTCAGCAGGAATGAACTTAGCCTTTAGCTTTTCCACCATCAACCTCCACCGATTGATTGTTGTAACAACCCTAATTTGGTCTTCTCTAACCATAGACCCTAGTTTCCCTAAGTGTGATCATACCCCTAATTATGTCAAGACAATTCTTCAATTTGTTGGCATAATTCATTTAAATCAAATTTAATATCCTAAGTGATTGAATCACTAAATTACATTAATTGCCTTAGCCAATTAAATCAAAACAATTCAATTCAATCAAAACAAATAAAAAACATGGCTAAAGTAATTAATAAAAGGAATTAAATAAATCCTAAATTATATTTCCATTTGCAAAAAGGGAAAGTCAAATCCCAAACCAATGAGAGTTAAATCACTTGGATCACCTCACATATATCACAAATGATTCAATCTCCATCTCTCTTCCACTTTCAATCGTAACCTCTCATTCACCAAATTCTTCTATAAATAGAATGAATTTTAAGCTCAATGGGCCCCTAATTTTAGAAGTAAACTTATGTTGCAAGTATTATTAGAAGTATTTATGCATTTTAGCTCATTCTTCATTTTCATTGTTATAATCTTTCATTTTAAAGCTTAAAATGAACATTTCTTGAGCATTTTAGACTAATTTCATTTGAATCTTCCATTCTAAGTTGTATATGTCACTAATAAATGCATAATCTAAGGGAAATTATTGCATTATTCACACTCCTCTTAGATAGGAAGCAATAGGTCAATTTTAGTGATTGATTTTCTTTCTTACTTCTTGTTTTTCACTACTATAATGACTTATTAAAGTGTTGTGTTGCAGACAATAGGTACACAAATAACACACACATTTTTGGTGCTCACGGTGGGGCTGAATCTTAGATTTTACCTCACCTTTATCTTCTTTTGGACTAATTTGCCTTCTCTATTTTCAGGTATAGAGTCACCTTTAGTCATAAAGGCTCGCATACAAGAATTTGGATCACATCGGGGAAATTGGATCGCACCCTAGATATCAGAGATTGCATCTAGCAAATCCTGCATCATTTTTAGCAAAAGCTCGCATCTGGTATAAATTATGTCACCTTTTGTGTAATTGGTAGCATCTGGGAAATTAGGTCGCATCTAGGGTTTTTAGAATCATTTTTGGGAAAGTAGATCGCATCTCGTTATTTGAATTGGTTTTTAAATTGTCTAACCACTAACCTTTTGATTTGGTTTTCTTCTGTCTATTGAGCAGCCTAATATTTGATTGTAGATTGTTATCTGTACCTTTTTTTCTCAAAAAGGTAGAAAGAAATTGTTAACTTGTGGTTTGCTGGTTTTTGGATAGTCTAACTTGATTTACTTGTTCCAAGATTTAAAACTTAATAACAAATTCTTATCATTTAATAAATGAATCAGAGGAGTATGCTCTTTTCCTTCAAGGAAAATCAGAAACTCAAAAGTTGATTTATGACTTGAAAAGAATTTTGGGTAAATGAACAAGGAAAACCTCTCATTGTTTAAATTTCTTTTGGCAAGCAATTGAACAAACACAAATCACTTAAATCTTGTGGGATAAACTGAACAAGCTTCATCGTATAATTCCCTTTGGATTAAAATTGAACAATGCAAATGATCTAAAATTGTGGGATAATTAAACCATTCATTGTCTAAATTTGGATAGTAAATGAACAAGAAAAGCATTTAAAAAGTGTGGGAAAAATAACAATCAAACTTTTCTTTTCAAGTTACTTGGTGTTTTCATAATCTAGGAACATTTAAATCAAACTTAAGCTTGTTTCTTGATCTCACTAGAGGATTTTCTCTTCCTTCCAAGTGGGGGAATCAAAAACTCATCATGGGGGATTGAGTTGTGAGTGAAGTCATTTGAGGGAAAGAACCTTGATTGAAGTGTTTGCGGGAGAAAATGGCATGGACTAGGAGAGTATGCTCTTCTTCTTTTGAAGAATCAGAAAGCTTGAAATCCTAAGCTCGCCAATCCTTTGTATGCTTTCAAAACATTAGAGGGCTGGTCGGTTGAGGAAAAAATATCTCGGGAATGACCCAAGTGAGAAAAGGTTTTACACAAAACCCTTCCAAATCACTATAAATAATTGATTTCTTGTAGGAGAAAGCCTCGAAAGATGGAATCAGTTTTTTTCTTGGAATTTCAACATCATTCTTTGAACATGCTTGGGTGTGTGTAGAGCGGAGCTGCTTGAATATTTTTTGTGAGACTACATACATTTGAGTACTCATAGGGATATACGCCTCAATGTTGCCTTGTACAATTCTATGGGAGATGGTTACGAATGAATTGCCCCATTATAATAAGAAAATTGTAGTCAAAACTACCCGATTCATCCCCAAAAGGGTGATAATCTCTGTGCAAGGAAAATAGTAATTTCCCCAAGATACTCGTCATTTTGTGCCCTCAATCTCATTTATATTTGGCTAATATGGCATCATAATGAGATCCATTGCGTGCTTGGTGATGGCCATATTCTGATCAACATTTAAGTGTGTAATTGAGTCTACAAGCAAAGACTTTTATCCCATGTTTAGACACTAGGGATTAAGGATGTGTTTGTTCACCCCTAACAATGCAACAATGCTTGATGTGATTAAAAGATCAATAAAAAGATAAATCCTTCAAACAAGCAAAAAGATTCAATCCTTATACTACATGCTATGTTTTTCACTCACTGTAAAGTCTCAGAAAATAATATGCAATCAGACAAATTTGACAAACTTGACAAAAAATTGATAGAACATCAGAGGCTCGCATCTGGTTGTATTAGGTCACTTCTAGGATCATGTCTCGCACTTGGTCATTTCTACATCACATCTAGGGAGAAAGATCACTTGCTTCATATCAAAGCTCACATCCTGCATATCAAAGCTCGCACCTAGTTAAGCAGAACCTCACATTCAGTGTGTCACATTTAGGACAGTGGGCACTTGCATAGTTGTCTCTTAGAGAAAATTAGGATATTTGGGTACCCTTTTGGCTCCTTAGTCTGGTCTTCTTTCTATTTTTTGTCTCTCTGTTGTTGTTTCAAAACTTTTTCACAAGTCTACCTTGCATGTCATTTTGGGTTCTCACAATTGGTCTCAAAATGTGTGGTCTATTCACTTTTCAAAACAACTTTATTCCAATCTCATTATTAGGGAATTATCACCCTTTGATGTTGGAGTCATTTACTTCCATCAAACACAAACAATCCTTTACAACTTGGACATACTTACTTTGACAATTTGAGACTTCACTTGACACTATTGGAAAACTTTTGACATAGTTGAGATTCAACTTCATGGTTAACACGAGATGCAACAAGTATCTTGCTGATCAATTAGAAGTACCTCCTAGATTGTTACACTTTCAACAAGCAGAAACATCTCACAATCCCTTATTTGACACAGAATCACCCACAATGGAAGCTCCTAGAAATGAATGGAGTACAAATTTTGAAGAATACAACAATGAAAAAAATTAAAGACAAAAAGACAATAGTAGTGAAGAAGAAATTCACATCACTCACCCTTTGTTTGACTCAGATAGTGATGGAGATGTACCTAAGGAAGAGTATAATATAATCAAACAAAGTAGAAAATTCCAAAGAACCTTGGAAAAGATAATTGGTGAAGACAAAGAAAAAAAAATTCTACATCTAGCATCCATTAAAGTTAAACTACCTAAAGATTATGATGTTGAAAGACTAAAGGCAAAAGAGATACCAACCCCTATCTCTATTCTCACCAAACAATTGACCTTGATGCAAGCCAAACTTGCAACACTCAAACAAGAGAAGGTCAAACCAACAAAGAAATACTATTTGGACCACATTTGTCCATTTCCTTTTGATAAGAGTATTAACATGATTCCATTTCCTCCCAACATGGAAAGGCCTAAATATGACAAGTATAAGGGAAAGACTGATCCACATGACCATGTGAGAGAGTTTTGTGCTCTAAGCATTGAGTACATGCACAAACCAACATATCTAATGAGGCTATTTCTTGGAAGTCTAGGAAAAAATGCTATGGAGTGGTTCTCCAAATTCACACCTAAAGTGAAATCTTTTGAGGAGTTAATACAACATTTTGTCCAACATTACTCCTACAATATACAACATGATGTAACCATTATGGATTTATGTAACACAAAAAAAAGAACCGGCGAATCCTATACCCACTTTTTACAAAGGTGGAGGAAAATATTTGCAAGGTATTCAAGAGCTATTCCTAAATCAGAAAAGATAGAAATCTTCATTAACAACTTGATACCTAAATTAAACTATGCTTTGCAAATGCAAGATTCACCTAGCTTGATAGGACGATTAAGAATGTCATTCGTATTGAAGAGGTCATGGTTAAGAAAGGATAAATCACCCTTCAAAGTGATAATAAATCTACAGACTACAACAAAAAGTCTAAGTGGTGGACAAAAAATAAGAATGTTGTTAACGATGGAGTGGTAGATGCATCTAATGCTAATCCTAAACCAGCAGTGTTTAATCTAATGAATAGCATGCAAGCAAACAAAGAAGCTAAGGTAACAACCAAAATAACTAAAGTAAAAAATGAGAACAACAAGAGTAGACCATGGAATTCTAGACCTCAATGAAAATTCACTCCTTTGGGTGTGCCTCTTGAGACTGTTTTGAAGACACTCTTGGACAAACAATTTCTTACAATTCCTGATTCAAAACCATGGCAACCAGAAGTCAAACCGAAATGAAGGGATGATAATTCTTATTGTGTCTTTCACAAGAACAAGGGACATAAGACTAATAACTATGTAAATCTTAAAGTTTTATAAAAGACCTTATTGAAGGAGGCAAAATCAAAGTGGAAGGACACACCACCAATTAAGACCATACGACATTCAACAAACCATTTCCTAATTACGAGAAAGGGGAAGCATCTAAAGGAAAAGGAAGTGAAGTGAATTACACCTACTCCAATAATAATAATGTGATCAACATGTTGGACATTAAATATGAATCAATCAATGTGATAACTATTAAAGGTGCTAAAGACACATTTATATAGTCCAATGCGGTTACTCAAAGTCAAGCAAGAGTCACAATCAAAGGAGCTATTTACTCATCAAAACCAGAAACATCTTCCAAAGTACCAGTTGTCACTATTCCCATACCAGTAGAAACAATACAAATAGTTACCATTTATGCAGAAAACTATAACTTGGTGGATCAATTGCAAAGAACCTCTGCTCAAATTTCTATATTTGAGTTACTTAAAATTTCCTCAGTGCATAGGGAAGTTTTTGAACAAGCTTTACATTCTACAAATGTACCAAAAGACATTGATGTAGACAAGTTCCAAGCAATGGTAAATCATATCTTAGCACCACACTATCTCTATTTTTCAGAAGAAGATGACAAGTCATTGACATATCCGCATAACCAACCCCTACAGATTGAAATCCAAATTCACAAATCCTATGTCAGACATGTATTGATAGATGGAGGCGCAGGGTTGAACATTTGTACTCTCAATCTAATAAAGAAGTTGGGTCTTTCAGAACAAACCATTGATTCAAGAAGTAAGATAACTATCAAAGCTTAAGATGAAGAAGAAAGATCCTCTAAAGGCCTCATTATTCTACCAATTAGAAGAGGACCAGTTGAAAGAAATGTGATATGTCAAGTTATAGATCTACCTTTGGCTTACAATATACTATTAGGGAGACCTTGGATCCATGAAATGCAAACAGGTTAATCTACTTACCACCAATGTATCAAATTCCCACATAATGGGGTGGAAGTAACAATTCCTGCAGATGCTAGTTATATTTGCAGCAATGTTAAATAAAATAGTATGGTTCATCATAAAAAGGAAGTTAAAAAAGAAACTGTACCTAAAACTATTAAAGACATGGTTATTAGAAGCTTCGAAAAGACATTAAAACTTGAAGAAACTAGTATGGGAGAATACAAGCTAGATATGACCCCATCATTGACAGAACTTCCTGTATCTCCAAGATCTTATGGAAAACCTTCCCCATCTTTCAAACATACTACATATAAAGAACCAGAGACTCACAAAGCAACTGGTATGGTTAGAGCATCTAATTCTCAAGAGGATGAAAAAGAAGAAAAATCAGTCTTGGCTTGGCTTTACAAAGGAGAACCAAAATAAAATGAGGTAAAACATGTGGAAATGTCCCCAAACAAATATGGTAAAGGATATGACCTTCTTAAAAAATGGGATGTAAAGGGAAGGGACCTTTAGGAGGAAAAGAAAAAGGACTTGTTAAACCTATACACATGGAATTCAGAAATACTAAAGACAAAATAGGACAAGGTTTTAATAACAAATCTGAAAACCCGACTTCAAGAGATCGTCCAATCTTTGATGAAGGAAGTGATGATGAAGAATAAGAAACATAACTTGAAAAATGGACCTATGAGAGATTACTACATATTGGTTTAGAGTATCCTGAATATCAAGGAGAAAGATATGTACCTAGATTTGAAACAACAGAAGACTCTCCAGAAGTCCCATTGATAGAAACAACTCCTGAAGAAATACCCCAACAATAAAATTTACATTCTAAATGGGGGAAGCTGGTCACAATTTCACATGTCCTAGATTTACCGCACTTTGATCTACAAGTGGCTAATAGGGTACATCAGGTAACTATTGCTAAGTTTCTAAACAGATCAGATGATGAAATAACAGACTCACATGATTATAAATGGGATGTCCTATTTGATGCTACCATGGACATTGAAGTAGATATGATTCATAAATTTGCAACTCTATTGGGAAGAGGAGAGATTTCTAACACTTCCCCTAACACTGCTATTGTTCTAGAATCAAATGAGATATCACTACATAGGAATTTTTATGAAGAAACTAGTGTTTTACTAGGTCTAGAGGACATTATGAGACTACAAGAAATGAGTTCCATTTTTTTAAGAGAAGAAGAAGAAATCTCAACTGATGAGTGGCTAGAGTTAGGTCCACATGTTACTAACAATGACCCTATTAATGACAATTTAACTCTTGATTATCTAAACACAGTAGAATTTGACTTAACAGAACATGTCCTGTCAGTTAATAGTTTTGACGTTGACGCGATGTTGTCCTTACCAAACTCTGATTCATTATCCTTGATAAACCCTAACCTAATTGATTAGATGAATTTAGATCCTAATCCTATCATGAACTTCCCTAATGAATATGATTTGGCCTGTTATCTAAATGCTTGTGAACCTTATCCTTCTTCCACCAATGCAAGGAGCATGAACATGTCAGAGGAGGATATCAAGTTTATTAGTCACAAATTAAAAAATAAAAAGAAGAAAAGAAATGATAGTGAAACCACATTGTGGCAGTGTTAGATTCTAAAGAAGTAAAAATAAAAGATGTATCTGATGGTGAAAACCTCTAAGAGGTGCCAAAATATGAGACTCTTGATATCCTCCCTGAACACTTTCAAGAAATATATTTAGTTTTGATAGAACCAACACAATCGGTTAACTTGGGAACAATTGAAGTTCCTCAAATTGTTCATCTAGCACAATCCTTATTAGAAGAGGAGAAGATACAATTTACTAAGTTCTTGAAAGAGAAAAAGATCAACTTTGCATGGTCTTACACATATATGCCTGGACTGGATCCTAAATTAATAATGCATCATTTATCTAAAGCTCCTGGGATCAAACTCATGAAACAAAAACTAAGAAAAATGCATCCTCATGTTGCATTACTGGTGAAAGTAGAGCTAGAAAAGTTACTGAAAGCTAGATTCATAAGAGTCATCGCTTATGTAGGATGGATTTCTAATGTGGTACTAGTATCTAAAATAGATAAATCTATCAGGATCTGCACAGACTTTAGAGACTTAAACAAAGCATATCCTAAAGATGATTTTCCACTTCTAGACATTGATATGATCATAGATCTTACAATAGGCTATCAAATTTACCCCCTTATGGATGGTTTCTTGTGCTATAACTAGATTAAGATTGCTCCTGAAGACCAAGAGAAGATTGCATTCACATGCGCATGAGGAAATTTTTGCTGGAATGTTATGCCATTTGGATTAAATAATGCTGGTGCTACATACCAAAGAGCTATGACAACCATATTCCATGATATGATACATAAAAATATGGAGGACTATGTGGATGATACCTTCACTAAATCAAAAATAAGGAATACTCACATTGAAGACTTGCGGAAGATATTAGATCGCATGGAGCAATTTCCACTCAGGCTTAATCCAAAGAAGTGTGCCTTTGGAGTTCAATCGGGAAAGCTACTAGGGTTTATTGTATCAGCAAAAGTCAAAGCTAGACTGGAAATTTCACCTTCATGCAACATTAGTCAAATGAGGACATTACAAAGAAGACTCCATTCAATTAGGAGATTTATGTCACAACTTGCCGACAGGGAACAACCTTTTACTAAACTGCTAAATAAGGTTGTTACCTTCAAATGGGATGAACATTATGAAAATAACTTCAAAGAATTAAAAGAGTACTTGGCTACTCCCCCTGTTCTCATGGCACTCATTCATAAAAAGCCATTACTCCTATACATTTTAGTTATGGCTACATTGCTGGGATTATTGCTGGCTCAAGAAGATGAAACCGAAAAGGAAAGAGCAATCTACTATATCAGCAGAACACTAGTATCTTATGAACTCAATTACAGTATAATTGAAAAATATTTCTTAGCAGTTGTCTTTGCCTCACAGAAATTGATACATTATATGTTGTCACACATAGTAAAGCTTATTGTAAGGATAGATCCTCTAAAATACCTCTTAAGAAAGACATCATTAATAGGAAGGCTAGTAAAGTAGGTCCTATTTCTGAGCGAAATTGATATTGAGTATGTGGATAGAAGGGCTATTAAAGGACAAGTCTTCACAGATCAACTGGTTGATTCACCCTTGCAAGATGACGCACCTTTGATTATTGAATTTCCTGATGAAACAATAATGCATTTAACTAAACATCGATAGAAGATGTTCTTTGATGGTTCTTTCATGCAACAAGGCTCTGGAGTGGGAGTTCTCTTTATCAATCCTCAAGGTTACAAGATTCCCAAGGCATACAAATTAATGTTTCCATGCACCAATAACATTTTTGAATATGAAGAATTAGTGAATGGTCTTAAATTGGCTATGGAATGGAAGATCAAAGAGTTACATGTGTATGGTGACTCTCAGCTTATCATTAATCAAGTAAATGGAGACTATCAGACTAAAGATGAGAAGCTGATGCCTTATAAACAACTAGTTGACGATCTAAAAAAGTACTTTTTCTTTGTCACTTTCCAGAAAATACCAAGAACATAAAACAAAGCTGCAGATGCTATGGCTACACTGGCATTCATGTTACAACTCAAAGAACATTAGTTTCACTACGAATTCTTTGTGGAAGAACTATCCTATCCAATTTTAGATACCCCCTAGTACCAAATAATTTGTGCTTTGAATGCCAAAGACCAATCCCGGTATGCCAAATTCATTACCTATCTAGCTGACCAAACTCTACCCGATGGTTTATCAAGGAATGAAAAAAGCCTTAATTAGGAAAACATCTTGTTATGTCCTCATTAATAATAACTTATATAGATGAGGTCTCGACGATACACTTATTAGGTGTTTAGAATAAGCAGAGTCAGATTGTGCATTAAAATAAGTCCATGAAGGTGTATGTGGATCACACTCAAATGGATTTCCACTAGCTAAGAAACTGCTAAGAAGAGGCTATTATTGGCCGATGATGGAAAAATATGTTGTTCTATTCTCAAAAACATGTCCTAAATGCCAAACACATGGAAATCTCATCCATGCTCCTACTAGAGAACTCATACCATTTATAACACATTGGCCATTTCAGTAACGGGCCTTTGATTTGGTTGGACAAATATATCCAAATTCTTCAATTGGACACAAATACATCATTACGGCCACTGAGTATTTCACTAAGTGATTCAAAGTCATGCCATTAATCAAAACCACTGGCAAATAGGTGGCTATGTTTATCTTGAAATACATTATTTGCAGGTATGGGATACCCTCTTCAATTGTAATAGATAATGGGGGCCAATTTGAAAACCAAGACATCAAAGACCTTTGCACACAGTTTCACATTACTCAACATTTTTCTTCAATCTATTATCCTCAAGGTAATGGACAAGATGAGGCATCTAACAAGAACATTCTTAAAATCCTACACAAAACTATGAGTACGTCTGGCAGAGACTGGCATTTGCAATTAAATCTGGCACTTTGGGCCTACAGAACAAGTATTAGAACACCAACTAGAGCCATGCCATTTTCTTTCATCTATAGCACTGAGGAAGTATTACCTATTGAGGTTGAAATTCCATCTTTGCGGGTATCTTTACAAGGTCTTGTTACTGATGAACAATACCACATTGATAGGGTGAATTTATTAGAATTACTTGATGAGCACAGGAAACAAGCGTTCAATCATCTAAAAGTGTACCAAAAATGCATGTCAAAAGGGTACAATAAAAAGCTCAAACCATGACACTTTCAAGTGGGGGATCTCGTTCTAAAAGATAATCCTAAGAACCAGCCAAACAAAGAACAAAAAGGAGAGTTTGAACCCAACTGGTTGGGACCTTATGTCATTACTGCAAGTTTTAGGACTGGATCTTATTAGTTAGCTACACCTAAGGGAGATGTTCTTCTTGATCCCATTAATACTAGAAATTTGAAGCGGTTCTACGCTTGATATCTGGCTAGCAGAGCCCATGCAGTGAAAATCTCAAAAAATACCAAAAACATCAGAAAATTCATCTTGAAAAATCCAAAAACAGTGGAAAAAGTCTTGAAAAAGGTATCCTTGGTGAAAACCTGGCAAACAGGCGCCTTGATACTACAAAAAAATGTTAAAAAACAAAAAAGAACAAAAAAAATTTGAAACAGAGAAAAGTGCCTTGATGAAAACCTGGCAAACAGGTATCTTGGTAGCAAAAATAAAAAGCTTTGCTGAGTGGTGAAAACTTGGCAAATAGACATCACTCGAACTCTGTGCTCTATCTATCAATGCATCGATGACACTAAACCTTCATAATTGCACCTGTGCTAGTTGGTGACTCTGATTCCTTACAAATGTCCTATCCTTGCTTGGGATTTGTGTGCATTTGTGTCTTAGGAATAGTCATTCTTCACTGGGGGCATCTTTGCTAGCATTGTCAGTTTACGTCTGCTAAGTTGTCCTAGTTCTTGTCTAGGATGGTTTGCCTCTCAAAAATAGTATTTCTCAATACTTGCACTTAAACATCACTATCACAAACAAAAGGTATTCGTTCAACACCACCTACCTGTAATAAACATCACACTAGTGTTTTTCAACACTTTAATCATGCATTTTAAATAAATTAGTGTTTTTCAACACTTTAATCAAAAATGTCCTAGTGTTTCTCAACACTTTAATCAACCAGTGTTTCTAAACACTACATTGGATTACAATTGCTGACAAAGTTAATCTCATATATACTTAGACATGGAAAACATATGGCTTAAATTTGAAATTCTTATTGTTGAATCTATATTGCGCTTGAAAAATGAATTCACAGTATTTCTCAATACTACTTAAACACATAGTCTGATCTTGGTTTGATTATGGCTATTTTATGTTCCCATGATGTTTCATACTAGGGGCATCTAAGTAGTTATAAATTTTCTTTGATTGATTATCAATTGGTGGTTCTTATGTCTTCTGAGTTACTCCATGACGTCTATTCAAAGACAAATAGTTTCAAGGACAGGGGCATAACATTTTCTTGGTTTTCAATGTATGGTGATTGTTCCAAATGATCCTAAAAATTTCACCTAACTTGGATATTTATGGTAAGGGGTGCCAACGTGAGTGGATAGCCACATATATCTCGATCCTTGTTATGTGTAAACTACGGTGAGGTTGAAACAATTTCCTTGTCTATTTTCTAAATCTGATTCTCATTAAGGTTTACGCTACATGATGTACCCAAGGATATGAATTTTTAAGGTCATTACGGGTCACATATCTTACATTACACTTGAATAGAACCTTATTCTTAATAGTAAAAGGAGATAACTAACTTGTCGTCCTAGCTTCTATGCCTTGATGCTTAAGTTTATTTTTGAAATTGCATCCAATACACATAGTATTCATACTTTCATTATACCAGTGGGTATTAGTCATAGTTGTACTATCAGGCGATGTCCATTACAAAAATGCCCAATGATGACAAAATGCTACAATGTATACTAATCAGTGACAGTCCTAAGAGTCTGCATGTAGATGCATTTAGAGATTGCATGATTCATTTGAAAGAACAACATAAAAGACTTGAGCTTAAAATGATGTCTTGGTTCATCTGAAATCCAATTTAATTACATAATCAATATTACTGATATTAATGTCATTGCATATCGATGACATACATTTTGCATTCATAAATGAGAAAGTGAAAAGATAAAAACAAAGCATTCAAGCATTGCATTTGTTTCTACATCCTAAGTGCATCCATACATTTATTTGCATAAAGAAAATCTCAAAAACATTCATTTGCATATTCACTTAGAATCATTTGAAACACATTTATCTATCAGTAATAAATCACAGAGCATAAATGATGTCATCTCATATCTAATATAACTCATCAAAAGATCAAGATCATAATCACATGTGCATCAAATCTAAACATCTATCAAAGAAAGAGAACCCATGAACATATCAAAATTAGGAACAACTATCTAAGATATATCAGATATGGAACAAATAAAAAATGTGGAATTGTCTACAAAAGAGTATCAGAGTATCAAATATGAATCATATATACATGTATAAAAGTCATGGTACAATAAATGATCTTAGAAGGATCCAGATACAACAATATGATCTCAAAATATGACAAAATGCAGTATCAAGTCTGGTTACCACCCTCTCCCTGATCTGGAGGAGGAGGAGGAGGTGGTACAAATGGAGCTGGTGGAGGCATAGCCCCCTTCGACTGCTAAGCTATCCATGAATATAAAGGTTCTCTCTGACCCTCTAGAACTACAACATGATATAAACCAGAGTAATACTCTACTCTATGTCCCTGGTGAGTAGCTACCTGAGCTTGGGTATCTCTCTCTTCCCTGAGCCTGTCAAGCTGTCTGTCCCTCTCTGATCTAAGCCAATCAAGTTGTGTATCTCTGTCTGATCTGAGTCACTCCAGCTGTGCGTCCCTATAGAAAAGTAAGGCCTCTAAAGTAGTGATTTACGCTCTGATCTACTCACACTCATGCTGAAATTGTGTCAAACAATCACCATCTCTACCTGATGAGCCTCTACCTGTATCCTGTCCAGAAGGCCTATCATGTGACCTATCCTGCTGAGCAGCTTGCTGATGCTGTCATTGTTGCTGCTGATCTACAGTAAACACTGGACCTAGATCTCTCTAAGGAGAAACAAATATAAGATGAGTCCACCTCCCACTACCCTTGGCGCCCTCTCCACTCCCTAACACAACACCTCCACCCCTATCATTTGCATCATCACCATCATCTAGACCTTGTCCTCTGTCTGGAGGAGGGTGCCTCCCATCTCGTCTCCCCCATCTCTACCACCATTCCTCCCTCCATCTTGTCTCTCCCTTTGAGCTCCCCCTCTGCCCCTCACAGGATGATCATCAGTGGGATCATATTCTAAAGGATCTTCAATACAGGAAACCACCTCCTCAGGCACTGTAAACCATGGAAATGGATATTGTAACATCTATGCATGATATCCATCTGAGCATCCAACATATTCTACCTCTGGAAGAAGATCTCATGGAACTCCAACCATATATCTGATGGCCTACTGACATGTCTCATAAACTAATTGAGTGAACCATAATGGATCCTCATCCCAAATTCGTGCATAAATAGACAAATCTTGGCATTTCCCGTGCATACGGCCCTACTGCCTCAAAATGTGTGTGACCAAGAATCACTCAACTATGTATCTAGTCTTGCTGATCAAGTACCTGCTCTGAAAGAAATATGGCATCTGCCACCTATCAAAGATCCACTCCTCACAGTAAAGGTATGGTCACCATACTACTATAGTCATATCATCAAATAACTGGTGTCAACACTCTACCTTTCCCATATGGGGCTATTGAATCCAACCAGAGTACATGTATACATACAGCTATTGATCTAGCTGCTACCTGAAAACTATCGGCTGTGTAACTGGGATATGCTCCCAGGCCCAGATATGTAAAACAAGAATGCCTACGGTCATACTCTGGGAATACTGGTAAACTATCTCGTGTAACTCTCTATAAATGTGAGCAAGAATGTAGCTGCCCCATGCAAATCTCTGAGAGGACACAATCATCTACTCTAACATATCTACCCAACAAACCATAAAATCATGTTGTCCTCAGTTAGACATCAAGACACATCCAATCAAACTGGCCAAGTATACTAGAAGATGATCATAATGATCGCACATATAATCCCACATGAGGTATCGACGAGCAATAGTATCATCTCTAAAGAATTGTCATGACGTTTCAATAGCTGTAATAGAAGTGGAATCGAACTGCACCTCTCAACCCATCACAAGAACTCTAAGAATGCGCCACACATCCTCAAGCATGATGGTCATCTCACTAGTCAAGAGATGGAAGGTGTTGTGCTCAAAATGCCACCTCTTGGCCAGAGCAGTCAACAACCCTTGATTTACCCTGATGTCGGGTAAATCTCTCAAAGATAGTAATCCCACATGAGCGACTAACTCTACCTCATCACCGGTCAAATATCTAGGCAACACAAGGACATGACCAAGGTACGGTCCTTGGAATAAGATGAACTTAAAAGGAACCTATTAAAAAGATAACAATTACAAAAAGTTCAAATCAGTACTCTATCTAAGAAATCTAAGCAGAAACATAATCAACTAAGTGTTTTTGGTCATCAGATAGAGAAAAATAGTCAAAATTGGAAGCAAACTAAGTCCAAAACTAGAAATGATTATATTCCTATGGGGTGTGATATCTTTTATGGGATGTGATCCATGATTCCTAGGATGTGATGGGGCACCTGGGAAGTGATCTTGTTTTAGCAGGATATGACACGGGATTCAGCGTGCGACCCTGTTCCAGTAGGATGCAAAATCATTCAAATCTTATCAAAAATCTACCAAAAGTGATGAAATTGAAAATAAAGGGTGTGATCCTGAAAATATAGGATGCGACACAGGATTTCTAGTGAAAACAGGGTGTAACTCAAGATTGACCAGGTGTGACCCTAAAAATGGGATACAACTCAAAACAAAAATTGCAATAACTACTACAAAAATCCATGAAACTGGAATTTGTAAATTTGACAAGGTAGGTTTTTGAGTACTTACCAGTGGTGGGTAGTCAGCTGGTCACTGATGTCATTGGTTGAGCTTGAAATGATTCTTCTCCATGGAGATCACTATCTTCTTTGTAAAGCTCTCTGAATTACCAAGGATAAAAGTAAAAATGAATAGGTAAAAAGTAAAATTTGAGATATATATTAGACTTTTTGAGCTATTTAGGATCTCTGAAACTCCTCCCAGACAACTGAATCTCATTCTTTTCTCTTTCTGATCAATCAGGAACAAAATTGAATGCATAGACAATGTTCTACACAACACAGTAAATTTTTATGACAGTTACCGAAAATGTAGAATTGCTCCATATGTTCTGAAAATGATTTGTCAGCTTTAGGTAATCAATTGTTCAGGTTCTATATCATCAAATCACACATTATTCATCAATATTGATGAAGGGGACTCCCCTTAATACCACAAGTACACGATAGAAACAAAGAGAAACAACAGAAATTTGCAAGAACAGAAAATTGGCTTCTTATTGTCTCCACAAAGGTGGAATTACAAAATTTAGAATTACAATATCAAAAGCCACATGGGCATCCCTTACAATAATCTGTAGGACAAAGCCTCAAATAACCACCCAGAACTTCCCTAGAAAACACCACGGGCCTTCCTTAAATAGGCAATTTTCCA
>MU226880.1:6366005-6383077 GCA_018584345.1 Thuja plicata | reverse complement strand
GACACTTAGATGCAAAGTGACCAATCTTATTGCATGAAAAACACTTGAATGGGAGCTGTCCTTCATACTTTCCTTTTCCCTTCTTTTCTCTTTTAGCAATCATGGAAATTATCTCTTCTAGCTCTTCGTCAGTTTCTTCATTCTCATTATGACTAGGGATGTGTGAGGATTTCTTACCGTGGATTGAAGCTTTGAAAGCTATTTCATTCTTAGGTTCAGTCTTCAATCTTGATATCTCAAATGCAAAGATTTTTCTGATCAAAGTCTCTCTCTTGAAGTCTTGTGAGAATTGCATAGTTTCTTCTAGAATACTAATCTTGTTTTCATAGTCTGATGTCAAAGTAGTTAACAAATTATCCATTATATCTTCTTATGAAATTTCTCCTCCATTAATTCAAGATACTATTTCATTTATCCTCTGATTATAAGCTCTAATGCTCTCTTCAGGAAACATCTCAAGACTGCTATATTTCTTCTTCCATGTCTTCCTGCGTGCATTCTTTTCTTGAACATCTCCTTCAAACATGTCTTCTAAATACTTCCATATGATATGTGCTTTGTCAATTTTCTTGATTTCAGAAAATTCACTGTTAGATAAGGCGCTAATTAGGGCTTCTTTGGCAATTGCATTATTGGTAAATGTTTCCTTTTGTCTTCTAGTAGCATCATCCTTTGCAAGGTCTTTTAGAGATGAAATTTCAACCTCTTGTGTAGAAACCTCAAAGATCTCAAATCCAATGCACTATAGATGTGTTACCATTTTGTTCTTCCAATCCAAATAGTTCACTCCATCAAAATTAGGGCTATCTTTTCTGAAGTATGCCATCTTGATCTACCTTAAGCTGTTAGGCTTCTTCTCCAAGGCACTTGGCTCTGATACCAATTGTTAGAATACTTCAGAGATAACTAAGAGGGGGGGGGGGTGAATCAGTTATCTGTAACTTTAAAATTTTTTTACTTATTAATCCAGATTTATATAAATTAAATGCACATTCAGATAACAAATTACTCAACACATCAATTTGGTTACAGGGAAACCAAATGGTAAAAACCCCAGTGGGAATTAGTACCCACAAAGAACTATACTATTTGTAGTAATACTTGTTAAAAGATATTTCAACCCTATTAGGAGTTGTACAATACAATGCAGTAGTATAGTGACTTGGTTAAGGTTCTGACCCTGTTAGGAGTCTTTTACATGTAACCCTGTTAGGGCTGGAGGACTCACTGTCCAAGTGGTGAAGGCTACAACCTTCTGGTTATTTGATACACACTGTATCAACAAGATGAACTGTTGTTTGTGACACTGCTTGTCTGATTAGTTCCTTTTATGCGTCAATGATTTAACCTCTTGTAAAGAAATATAAAAATCTAATCTATATTCTGAATGATTCAACATAAACATCTATATTATCAACATATGATAAATATAGCTCTGTTGCATCAACACTTTGCTCTGCTTGTCAATCTCTGGCTTTCGCAACTCTTCTTATCACAAATGACCTTCTATAAGTACATACCCCAAGTATGAGATCATGGGACCTGTTAGACAACTCTTCATAACATCTTTGTCAGCTCTACTAAGTGCGCAAGCACAATTACAACCGCGCAAGTCAATGCCGAATAAACATGTCGCTTCACTAAGTCGGCTTCACCAAATTAATCATAACTTTTCAATCTTGTTGAATTATGTTTGGCACATTTTGATTAATATCAACAACTCATAACTCATCATGAATATACACACACATATCCTGAAGATAGTCACAAATCAACCAACACGTTACATATGTCGGCCTTAAACCATTATTCTTCCAGAACTATAACCGTCAATAACAGAATTACATATCTTTACTAAAACTTCATATCTGAGTCTGTGTGTATGAACATAGCATAGTAAACATGTCAAAAACATGTATCTATCCGTGCTTTTCTTCATGTCATCATATTGATAAGTACATATAGAAGTACTACTATGTATTATATGTTGTCATCAAACACAAACATACAATCAATCAACTGTTCAGAATCAAATCTCCAACACATCCAACCAGGATGCCAAACCCACAATGAAATATTTCAACATAAAATGGTCAAAAGTTTGACCAAGAAGAAATGTTGCCAAAAAAAAATCCTGAAGATAAATATCCAGAGTAATTAGTCTAGATATTTATCTTCAGGTGTTACTTTGCATTAATATATTAGGACAACAAGCATAACTCTTAATAAAGAAAACCCATTGTATTGCTTAAATAAAATGGTATATAAGGTGTCCCCAACGCCTCTCCTTCAAAGATAGAAATAATTTTTATAAATACATGATACCACTATCTATTGACAACAGCCTAGCCCCTATACCTTCTAGGAAAAGTTTCTCATGCTCCTGCATGAGCTCCTCAAACTTTGCCAAACTATAATCTTTGATTATGCCCACTTTGTAAATGGACCAGGCCTTCTTCATTAGCTTATTCTTCCCATTTTCTTGTAGGAAAATGAAATCCAACAAGTATACAGATGAAATCTATAAATCTCCCACTACCTCTACTATCTCTGTGTCATATTCAACTGTCGTCATTCTATGCACCATTCCGATGACTGAAATCGGATGCCCAAAAATATGTGTAATCGGTTGAAGAAGGTCCTCCATGAGTCTTCCTTCATGAACATGCCCACCCGCCCAGTATTCAACACCCAAGATGACCACTATGGTTTCTAACTCCTGATCATTGGCCTTTCTGAAGATCCTCTTTATCTACTTTTCCATACCTTCCTCCAAATTTTCCATCTTGATGCATTGGCATGTGATACCAAAATGGGTTTTCATTGCTATTCTACAAAAAGAGAAAACCACACCACTTATTTAAAGAGATGGGTTTGTCCATTACCTGTCAGATCCCTGCATCTCGAAAAAAGGTAAAGCTGGGAAATCTAGACAGTGAGATTTAGTCAGATAATAAGGAATAATCCTTAAGCTGAGAAAGGCTATGTGTCATGTCATGAACTACTCGTGCCCCTAACAACAATCCTCTTCTCACTGTCGTGCCGGCCTATGAAGATCACCTTATCCAATGCCAAACCTTGGTATGGATTACAAATCTACTAAAATGATTACTTGCAGGTCAAGTTGCATCAAATCATCCTAACTGATCAAAAACTTTGACACCTCTTCCACTGATCGTCCTAACTGATTGCAAGGTATCAGAACATTGATATTAATATCCTATTGGAGGGAAATTATTTGCAAGGTATAAAGGCATATGGTTGACATGAGAATAAAAAGCAAGATTAGTGAAAGAATGAGAATCATAACTATCCAATGGTATGATTACTTGTTATAGTAGTCCATGCACATGAATAAATCACATTTCTAATGAGAAAAATAAAATGTAAAAGATAACAGTGATTTAGAGGATCCTCTCATGCACAATACATGATAGTCATCAAGTAGATAACAATGAAAGGACCCTACATATCAATAATACATTGTTACATGACAAACAAATAGTGAATGATTGAAAGAACAATGATGTGTGGAGATCAAGGATAGTGAGTTCATGAAAGATCAAAAAATAGTTGCAAATACATAGTGAAGATCTGTAACTAGATGAAGAACACCAGTTGCTGTTATAAGGGTCAAAGAGCCTTGGTTACCATTATGAAGAACATTGTTATTAGATGTAAAGGACATAAGAAAGAACACACTTGGTAAAAATTAGAATATATGTGACAAATCCCATATATGAAACAGTGACCAATAATACAAATGCAAAGGTTTTACATTGTCATGATAATGCTTGCAAAGAAGAAAAACATTTCAATACAAGGATTGAGTGTTCTTGAAGAGTTCATATGTTGTTACAAGTGATTGTTCTTGAAGGGTTTCATACCTTGTTTTCAGACTTTCTAAGGAAATCAATGTTCACTATCAATGGAAAGTAGTCATAGAAGCAATATTGTTCAGAAATAGTTATTAAGTGTTCATTAGTTGTAATCAACATTGGCGACAACCATAAAAGAAAGTAGAGGATGTAACACTCTCATGAAGAGGATCAAGAATGAGAAAAAAAAAAGATGAAATAATTGTAGTTAGCAATAGATTATGTGATAGTCAACACTGGTTATGAACATAAAGTCATGAAGGACATTAAGATGCAAAGGGAGATATATTTATAACTATGATAGAGGTTGCAATGATAATTGCAAAGTTGTCAAATTGATAACTTTTGCAACTTTTTTACATTTTATATCAAATGTTGGCTTCCTTTCCTAGATGTGATACAAAATCATGTTAAATGATATTTTAAGAATATTTGGACATATTTGAGGCTAATCTACACCTTTGACCCAAGGTTTGACTTGTTCACCAGGTTTTGCTGTCTTGGGCAACTTTGTGCACTTGCTTGGCACTTTTTGCATCAATGATCTCTAAAATCTAAAAGATTAAGGCAACATTATACAAAATTTCAAAATGTACAAAATAGATACTTAGGCTCTCAATAGCCCTAATTATTGCACCTAGTGCAATTTTTGGTTTTCACCCTTGAATCACTCCTAAGTCTTCAAACTCTAACTATGAATCTGACTCTGCACACAAAGTCGTGAGTGTATATCGCCTTCATCATGACTTTGTGTGCAGAGTCAGAGTTTGAAGAATTAGGAGTGAGAAAAGGGTGAAAACCAAAAATTGCATTAGGTGCAATAAGGTCGGGCTATTAAGAGCCTAAGTGTCTATTTTGTATGTTTTGAAAGTTTGTGTAATGTTGCCTTAATATTTTAAATTTTGGAGATCATTGATGCCAAAAGTGCCAAGCAAGTGCACAAAGTTGCCCAAGAGAGAAAAACTTGGTCAATGAGTCAAACCTTGGGTCAAAGGTGTAGATTAGCCTTAAATATGTCCAAATAGTCTTAAAATATCATTTGACATGATCTTTTATCACATCTAGGCAAGGAAGCTAGCACTTGATACAAAATGTTAAAAAGTTGCAAAAGTTATCAACTTTTTGCACAAAGATGCAATTCGTGTTTTGGCAATTGCCACCAACCAAGAATCGTTTGGGCCAGTTGGAAAAAGTTATCAATAACTAGAGTAATCACAAACTATTAAGGTATATAAACAAATTCAAATACTTATGACTTTAAAGCTATTAGTGATGATGATGATGATTTTTTATAATCAATGAAGACTTAAAGAACACCATATCTTGTAATGTCACATCAACTAATCAGAAAAACATGAGTAAATGTACAATTATTAACCTTATTTTTTTAATGTTAACACCATATTTGATGTTATAGTCCTTACACTAAGCTTTATTTATAAGAAGGGAATAATAAGTTTTTGCATAATACCATATTGAATATTGAAACAACTTCTAATAGAACAAGATAACTGAAGTTGTATGCTTTTCATATGCTTGATCATTTAGAACTCACTGATTAAGCATCAATTTTCTTCAAAATAATAAAAATGTATGCTATCTTCGGAAATCTACATATTAAAACTACATTTACTATCTTAACCTTGACAAGAAGGATGGTTTATTCGGTACCAGTTACCACAGTTGCTCCCACGATGTCTAGTACACCATCTCCATAAGAAAGGGGAAGAATTACAACCACCACTAGAAAAACCCTGTCAATTCAACAAATGGAAACACACAATGAAATCCAATTATTAGTATTAATGTGCAAAGTAATGGGAATTAGAAAGGAAAGATTAGAAATGTGAGAGAAGAAAATCAAACATCCATATGTACCAGGCTGCTTGAGAAGAATTCATCACAATTTTTTCTAGATTTTTAAAGCTATTGTGTTAAGCTTTGATGTCTTAGAGGAGGGATTCTTGTACACTATTTAGGATTACCAAATCTAGCTGGGTTCATGGAACATCCCGACAGTGGTCTGTATTGAAAACACACCTTCTTGATTTAGTAGTCACTAAATATTCAAACAAAATACACTCCACCCAAAATATAAATGTAAACATTTCTTTATTAGTTCAACACATACCCTACAAATAAACCATTAGAAGTAGCTACACCACCCACAACAATCCCTAGCATTTCACCTGATTGCAAAATAAAGCATCACTCATTAGCTACGTAGATACTATGGTGGCAAAATTTCATCTAGTAAATGATGAATAACTAAAACATAAATGTTACTATACAATTTAATGGTCAAACATAATTTTTTTTGGTTTAAAAATTCCTTTGATGTCTAACAATTACTAGTAATATACCATAAACATACACCCATCCCCATTTTTTCTCCTATTTTTTCTCATAGTGAGAAGATGTTACTAAAAGATATACAATCAAACGTAGTATAGATCTGTATAATTGTAGTAGATTGAATCAATTAATGCTTTAGGGTCTGTAACTGTTGCAAATATAAAAATGGTGAGTATGAATGTGGTAATGATTTCCACAACCAGTGATGCCATAGGATGTACAGGAGGAACATTGACAACAACATCAATGGAGACTTTTGTTATAATTATATTGAGTGCAACTGTAGCTACTGTGGCACCCACAATCTGACATATAATATAAATGGGAAACTAACAATTTTAAAGACGTACGAGAAATAAACATAGTAAAAGGTCATTTAGAATCCAAAATATTACATTTGAAGATTTGTTTTTTCAAAGATCAAACCCTATTTGTATTTTCTATGCTAGGTTAATTCACCTCCTGAAGAGAAATTTTCCCACAGATGTTAAGGCAAGACTAATTGTAGGATTAATGTGAGCACCAGAGATATGTCCCACAGTGTAGACTAGTACAACTATAACCAGTCCAAACACAACAACAACCCCAACATGAGTTAATACCTTATTCCTGGCCTCCACCATAACACAACAACAACCTCAACATAAGTTAAGACCTTATTGTATTATGTTTGTATTAGTTCTCAAATAACTTTCTAGTGTTGGCCTGTGAAATAGAATGAGTAAAATTTATGCATCAAATTTATTGAATGGGTAATTTTCGGGATGGAAGACATTTTTGTATAACATAGGAGCTCTAATGTTCACTGGAAATAACTCTACAAGACAGTGAAGCCGATGCATCCAGATACACTTAGATATATAAATAATTGAGTATATGTAAGTATTTATAATTTCCATATCTATATATGGGAATATTCAACATGTATTGTATCCATATTATACCTTATCTATTTTCATAAGCTCTAGTTTTCACTAATTCTACCATGCATGTACCAATCATAACTAAACTTGGTTCTTTTTAATATTTGTTAAACCTTAAAGGATAATTTGTTATATTGGTTAATGATTTACGTAAAAGGGTAGCATAACAAGAAATACCAGTGTCACAAGTGCATAGAGAGGAAGTGTGATATAGTTGCACAAAAAATGCACAATGATCCTAGACACATGCACAAGAAATCCATATCAGTCTATATTTGTCTCTAAAATGGAGATGTATTATCGTTAAAAGATTTATGTGGCAATTAATGTTTCAGGAATGTAAGCTCAAAATCCAATTCAAAGGATTCCCTGCATGTCCTGAATCTATCAGGGAAGAACATTTTTTGTCAATAGTTCTAATGGTAAATTAAAATGTGGATGAACATAATGGTTTGTAGTAACATCATTGTGTATACTCACCCCATTGCAACTCTGATCATGATAAATGCAAAATTTGAATGGAAGCAGGACCTCAGCCCAAACTCATACTGCACTTGCCAAAAGATGAAGTCCAAATAAGCTACATTTATACTGGAATATGTAAAATATTCAACTCTATTAGTATTTAGATAACTACTTAATATTGACCAAATAATATTGTTCTTACCCATATCCATAAAAAGAAAGCTATTTGGAAAGCATTCTGCACAAAATAAGTTAAAATTATTCTGTTAGTATATCTTCCATTGAGTAACAAGAAAAAAAAAACAAGGAAAAACCATTATTGAACTAGCAGTTGAAAAAAAATCTCCATTTTACTTACTTTTTCTATTCCTAAGCCCATGGTTATGATGTTGTATAAGAGGTAAAATTGAAAATATAAAGTAAGTAATAGTGACAACATGCCACATGCTCAATTGTTTGATCTACAGATCCACTTGAGAATGAAGTGATGGAATTATTGGAATGATGTATTGAGAGGGGAGGGGTGAATCAGTACCTCAAAATTTTTTTATGTGGCTGGCCCATTAACCTTTGTGTCTTCATATTTTTATATGCCTATCTATCTGTTCCTCTTTGCTTATGTATGTGTAATCATAATATAAGTTCTTTACATGTATAAACATTCAAGAAATATTCATGAAAACAAATAACACATAACACATGATATGATATCACAGAAAACTCTTGTTAGGAAGTAAAAACTGCGGTGGGGATGTCTACCCACAAAACTTCACTATCTACAGATACGAAGGGAGTCGGTAAAGGCTTACAATTGATCACTTCTGATGATCTACCCTGTTTGGAGTATTAGATCGGAGACCTGTTATGATCTACGTTGTTTGAAGCTTTAGCAACATTGTTAGGTGTGCACTCTGTTAAGAGATTTATCAAAGAACGGTTAAGTCCACCTTCTACAAAAGGATTTCTATTGTGATGCACTTGTTATAATGCAACTACAATATAAATGTTGATCTGATAGTGAATGCAATCTCTAATTGCTAATAACATATCCTGTATAGCTTACAATGTATATGTAATCACCTTGAGTGATTGAGTAATATCTTGTCTCTACTCGTCGGTAGCCTTCCTATGTTCTTGATAACTGGTTTGATCTATTTCTAAAATTTGCATGAATTCTATTATTTAGCTTAGATGCTCTCCATGGCTACTATCATTTGTCAAATGATTACAAGTCACACAAATTACAAATGACGAAACATCTATTTATACTAGTTTCTAGCTCTGTTCTTGATTCACGCTTTTCAAATTAACTCAAGATCCAAGGTTTACAACTTGACCTTGATCTTTAGTTAGATATGTATTAGATCCATTAGGATTATTTAAAAAATTTACAATATGCTTTATTGACCCTCAAGTAAGTATTTAAAACAAGTAAAAACTCTATAAATAGAATTACATTTCTTTATCTGACGTGTAAATTCAGATCCACTCTTTGTGGGTTCTGTAACTGACTGTCAGTTCTAATGGTTAGGCTACTCTATCAGTCTGTCAGTTTTCTTCTGCTTTGATGTTCCTTACTTGAACTATTCGTTAGGTATGCCTTTTCTTCTCTGTCGGTGATGTTCTAAAAACTATATCGTTGGTTATGCTTGTCATCAGTTTGACTCTTGTCAATGTTCGTCGGTAGATTCTATACTTAGAATTTTCACGATAGTCTTGTCTTCTCATTGGATATGCTTGCTGTTTGTCGATTATGCTTATATCGATGACCTTTATCAGGTTTTTCCCATTAAGTATAATGATGGAAAAACTTAATGTCATCAATCTCCCCCTTTGACATTAGTATCAAAAACTAATATGTGCAACATACTTGATGCATTAGTATGTACACCTGTGTAAAATTCTTCCTTAGTCATGAAATGACTCCCCCTATGCATATGCTAGTAAGTGTAAGTTTATGTACATATCTATCCTTACTGTACATACATTATACATATCTTTATCCATTCCTCCTTTTTCTACTAAATTATATTGTACATATGTAAACATTCCTCCTTTTTTTATAATGAGGGAAAAGGTACTTACATCTTTTCAAAAATGTGAGAGTGTGAGGCTTTGATTTCCTCCATCATTTTCTCCCATTTCTCCTTTAAATTCTCAAGAGCCATATGCTCAAGTGATATCCTCACATGCATGTCATATATACTATCTACCACAGACATTTTTGGGGTGGTGATTAGATTTCGTGTGTCTATTATATGTTGTTGTAGAGTGGTGAGGTTTGGCAATATGTGAGCTTGAAGATCTGTCACCTCATTTCTGAATCGAGTCTCTGCATCCCATATTTCTTGTCTCAATGTGTTTACCTCTGTAATATTTTCATGATGCAGCTTTATTATGTTTGCATCAGAGGTTAAAATTAGTGCACTAGCTGTTAGATCTGAATCTAGTTGTGACAGCTTTTCACTATTTTCTTTAGTGAAATTTTCAAATGTGCATAATTTTTGAACTAAGGTAACAACTTCAACAACCATTGGTTCTAATTCACTTGCTAGTTTAGATAGATTTACCTTGTTCTCTACCACTTCTTGGCTGCTCTTTTCAACAAGTTTGTGTTGATACTTCGCCTCTGCATGTTCTTCCATTGCCTTCTCTGCATCTACATTATGATTTGTGATGGCGTTGATAAGAACTGCTATTTGTTCCATGAATGATATGCTATATTTGAGTTTGATATCTGGAACAAGTTGTTGTAAAATGTCCCTTGCATGTTCAAGTTCTTAGGTTTCCCTATGTGTCTTTTTCATTTTCTCTTGAATTTCCTTTCTTTGACACATAACTCCAAAATTTTGAAGTGCTTCAGTATCTAAAGTAGATACATCCCACTTGGGTATTTCTATTACCTCATCAAGTGTGATTGCCAAGATATCTTTCTTCAATGCCTTTTTCTTTTTCTTCTTTGGCTGGGAGGCAGATTGGTGTACTATCATTTGTAGACCTTGAGATTGGATTGATTTAGTAGGTGAGGGTCGAGAAGATGAAGCATCTTATTATTTCTGTTCTGAGTCCACCGACTGGTTTTGTGAAGATGTCTCCTCATTGGCCTTGGGTGTATCAACAAATTTATCTTCTTTTTCTTTCATGCTTTCACCTTGCTTGACTTCATCACTCTTTTCTTTCTCTTCATCCTTTCTCAATGTTTCATCTATCTTGTTATCTTCTCCTTTGTCTTTTTCAGTAGACACTTCTTGCTGAGTGTTGGTTGCATCTTTCATCATTGTATCTGTATCCTTTTAAGTATTTGATGCATTTTTATTTTCATCATTACCCATGTCCTTGGGTACATCATCATCTTTCTTAGATGATTTCTCCTGACTTGATTCAATATCAATAGCATCAATTAATATGTTCATGTTTGTCAGTGTATTGACTTCTATAGTGTTAATAGTTGAATCCTGTCCGTCAGTATTGCCCTGTGCAACATTGATATCTTCATCTTTTTGCACTTTTATTGTAGGGTCATTTTTCTGTAATGTCATTGACAATTTTATCTAACCATGATTCATCATTGATATCATCAGTTATGTTAGCTTTTATTGTCAAGGCTTCTTTTGTAACTTCTTCTTTACTCAATTTAATATGAATTGGACTTGGTGGATTTTGACTCTCCTCACTTTGAGTGTTGTCAAGAGTAGTGTCTGGCCATACTTCATCTACAACATCAGTATGTTTGGGGCCTACTGGATCACTCTCTTCTTTATCCAATTCCACAGATGAGTCATCTTGTATATCTTTAATGATGATTTGTTCCTTCTCTGGGCTAGCTTCCTTAGTGGGATTTTTGAGTATCTTGCCTAACTTCTTAATGCTATTTTGATCAAGATCAATCAGCTTCCCTTTGATAAATTCATATGCTCTCATTTTTGGTGAGAACTCCTTTTCATTCTTCTTCATCATCTCAGTAATTTCTTCCTTCTTTGAATCAGAAGGCATAAGGGTAAGAAGTACTTTTTCTCTTATTTCCTTTTCCTAATGTAGTGCAAATGACCATCTAGCTAACAATCTCTCTCATAGTTCTTTGGGAACATCATATTCTGAGAATTTTAGTGGAACATAATGATGTTTGCACATTTTAGCAATGATTGCTTCTTCAATCTTATTTTGATCCTCTGTGCTGAATTTTAACCATTTCCTAATGTTAGGATTAGAAATAGACTGTGATTCTAAAATATTCTTTCATATTTTATCAATTGATGTAGGGACCAAAGGTTCTTTTTCCTTTTTTATTTCTATATCACCTTCATCCATAGTTGATTCTTCTAGATCTTCTCGAGTTCTAGTCATCTTCCTCCTTTTGGTATGTTTTTGCTTTGAGGAGCTAGTTTTCTCTTATATATCCTCACTTTTCCTTTTTGTAATGGTGAAGAAGTTGGCTCCTTTGTAGTCTAGCTTCTTGTTCTTGAAGTGGCTATTGTTCTTTCTTTCTTGGGTGTAGGAGGAGGTGGAGAATCTGACTGTGTACCCTCTGAGTCATTATTTTCTGCTTCTTCACCAATAGGTGACTATCCTTCGGTTTGTTCCTCCTTACCTTATGTTTCCTCTTCACCTTCTTCAGTAACTAAAAACTTCTTGGTTAATTTTTTAACCATCTTGTCCTTCTTGTTTACAATCTTCTTGACAACATGATCTATCTTGATCTTTTTTTTGGCTTCCTCATAGGTGCCAAATCTTGCTTGTTTGTTGTCAATTGGTTCATTCAATAGTGCCTTGATGCACTCATTGGCTTGTCCTGTTCTGATCTCATATTCTAAATGTGAAAGCTAGGACTTCCTAGGTACTACTTCTTGGATATAAGTAAAATCAATATCTACCATAAAACATATGCCCTCTTGTGTTCTTCTATCAAACTTTCAGGTATCCTTGTTCTAGCTTGCAAAATTTCCTTAATGATTTTGAAATACTCATTCATTATGTCATCAAAAGTTGTTCCTAGTGACTCTATATGCTCACATATCTGTATGGTTATAGTTCTGCTTGTATCCCATACTATTTTTCCTATGGAAGGAAAGTATTCTTCAAAGTAAAAGAATATGCAAATAATGAGGGAACCAAACTTACAAGTGTTTGTTCTAGAAGATCTTATGGTCTTCATGTTCTCCTCAAGTTGATTCAACAGTATCTCAGCAAGATCCATATTCTTTCCTTGTTTGATGATTTTGTAAGCTGTGCTCATAACAGTGCTTGCTATGCTATTCATTTTGCTTGCCTGAAATATTTTGTATCCTACCTCACATGCACCAAAATTGAGTTCTTCGTCAGTGATAGTGTTGACCTTGAGACCTCTCTTGTCTGATTTTGCACCAGTTAGCTTTTCCACTTCCTTCAAGGATGGGTGTGTGTGAGCTTGTGGTTTTTTGGTTGTAGGATATCTAGTAACTACATGAATAACATCCTTTGTTATTCATTTTGGCTTATTAAGCCATAAAGTCTGGTTATGCATTATGCCGAGAACTATTCGTATCCATTCTATTTTGAAAACTTTGGGAAAGTGTAATGCATTCATGAGTCCTTTCACTTCCAGATGCTTGTGCTCTTCTTTCAGGTTGCCAGCTTCATCACACAGTGCCCTGTAGGCATTATCTAGGTCTAGATCTCCCAATTCTGAGAGCTTGTAGTGTATATAGGACCTTACGTCCTCTACCAGTAAAACCCTAGGTGGGATTCTTGAGAATGCTCTAGAATCATTAGGTTGTGATGCTATTTCTGGGTGCAACTTGTATTTTGGTTCAACACAAGTGCCTCTGCTAATAAGATTGATCGTTTTCCTTTTATCCTCTTTCAGCTTTTCAACTCTTGAAGTAGATGTCATTGTGTTTCAGAAATTTAGGGTTTTTTGTAAATGAAATAGTGTAGTCGGTGAATGTAGGTACTTACTGATTCCTATGATTGCTCATGAATCCTTTGAGCTAAGTAGAATCTTGTTGTGGTTTCACTTCAATTTTCTCTCCAATCGCTCTGCTTGGCTCTCTTGGTTGCTCAAAAATTGTGGGTGCGAAATGAGTTCTGCCATCAAACTTTTATAAGTTTTTGTGCCCTAGGTTGTCATTAATGCCCAACAACTCATCGGTATACAAAGACTGAGTTTTTCGGTTGAGGCATAAATAGCATCTTTAGTGTAGGCACAAAGTGTCGGGGTTGCTAGTAGCTTTGGTGACTTCACCAATGATTGTTGGTAAAGTGGTGAAGACAACTTTTGTCGGCTCAAGGATCATCGATGTCCGTCGGTTTACACTTAGTGACTTGGCTTTTGTGTAATGATCGATACATTCTGGTAAGTAGTGTTAAATTTTTTGTGTGTGTTCACCGATGCAAATTTTTACCCAATAACCGATGGTTGTTTTTTAATAACATTTACAAGTGAAAATATAGTGCATCTTTAATAATGTTGATTTGTCTATATGATCAATATGTAATGGAACCGATGCATAATATAACTTTTCATAATGCAGTTCCATACTTACTTGTGCACTTTAGTTGGAAATGGTGATGCCACCAGATGCATTGGATGGGGCGTCATCATTTCCATTGCTTGTTCCAGCACCTTCAATGTTTGTGGATTTTACCCACATCTTGTTTCTCATCTTCTTGATGTCATCAATGGTATTTCCATTGGGATAAGTACTTTTTTCTATCAGTCGATCTTTGCAATCTTTTATCACATGTCCAACCTTATGACAATGTAAACATGCCATTCCTGGATTGAACCATCCTCTTGGTTTTCTATTCCATTTTCTCATACAGTTGGAAGATATATGACCATACCTTCCACATGCTATGCAATTTACCCATGTGTTATAGTCCCAAACATATGAGTTACATACTCTTATTAGCTTGTAGCCATTATCAGGTTCTTTTGGTGTCCATGCTTTCTTATTATTTTTCCAGCATTCCTTATATGTATGTCCATTCATTTTTCAGGTAGGACAGTACTTGTCCATATAGGTTTCCTTCTTTGGATTTTTCACCTTGGATCTACATTCATATGCCTTGTGTTCTTGCTTGTGACATTTATAACAATGACCAATGAAAGTAGATTATGATTGAGGAATACCTTTCATTTTGTTTTTGCAAACATTTGAGGTGTGGCCTAGTTTTCCACAGTGATTGCATGACAACTTCTTGGTTCTTGGAGTTGTATATACATTATTTTAATCTGATTGATTAGATGACTTTCCATTGTCGGTGTACCCTATTCCTGTGTAGTTGTTGACTCTTCTTTGACCGCCAAGGAAATCATCCATTCTTTTATTGCTATCTTCAGCTTTCTTGATCAATTCATTGTGCTGATTCTGAATTTTGACTTCATGCTTTAGTTTCTCATTTTCTTCCCTTAGATCACTGATGATCTATATTCTTTCAATGAGTTCATTATTTAATCTTTTTGCTTCTTGATTTATAAGAATAATTTGGTTGGTAATCTCATGGTGATGATCAGTAAGTCTTTGAATCTCTGATTCTTTTTCTTGTAGCTTCTCTATTATTTTCCTCCTATCATCAATAGTCAATGTTCTCTCTGATTCAGATTTTCTTGAATCATTCATGACATCAATCATTTTTACCATCTGAGTCTCTTGACCGATTTGCAGCATCTTGATTTGCTCTGTCAGATATAGATTGACTTCTTGTAGACTTGTGATCCCTTCTACTGATGTGTTTGAAGTTTTTCTCGTTGATGATTCAACATAGTTGAAGTAATCTGGGATCTCTTCTTCTTAATAATATTTTTCATTAATCCTAGTTTCCATGATCTTTCTTTCATCAAGCAACTTTCTCATACTTACTCTCGCCTCTTTATACTGCTCATAGTAAATCTGAATTTACAACTGCTCATTCTCAATAGTCATGTCCAGTCTATACGTTTCCATTGTGTGGATCTTTTCTCTTAAGTCTTTAAGATTTTCAAGAAAGAGACTAGCTCTAATACCAATTGTTGGAATTATTGGAATGATGTACTAAGAGGGGAGGGGTGAATCAGTACCTCTAAAACATTTAATGTGGTTGGCCCATTAACCTTTGTGTCATCAGATTTGTATATGCCTATCTATCTATTCCTCTTTTCTTATGTATGTGTAATCATAATATAAGTTCTTTACATGTATTAAAATTCAAGAAACATTCATGAAAACAAATAATACATAACACATGATATGATATCATAGAAAACTCCTGTTAGGAAGTAAAAACTGCGGTGGGGATGTCTACCCAAAAAACTTCACTATCTGTAGATAAGAAAGGAGCCGGTAATGGATTAAAATTGATCACTTCTGATGATCTACCATGTTAGGAGTATTAGAGTGGAGACCTATTAGGATCTAGTTTTTTTTAAGCTTTAGCAACACTGTTAGGTGTGCACTCTGTTAAGACATTTATCAAAGAATGGTTAAGTCCACCTTCTACATAAGGATTTCTGTTGTGATTCATTTGTTAGAATGCAACTACAATATAAATTTTGATCTGATAGTGAATGCAATCTCTAATTTCTGATAATAGAT
This sequence comes from Thuja plicata, assembly GCA_018584345.1. NCBI lineage: Eukaryota > Viridiplantae > Streptophyta > Pinopsida > Cupressales > Cupressaceae > Thuja > Thuja plicata. The sequence goes on along the minus strand of MU226880.1, from coordinate 6,366,904 downwards.
CCTGTATAGCTTACAATGTATATGTAATCACTTTGAGTGATTGAGTAATACCTTGTCTCTGCTCGTCGGTAGCCTTCCTGTGTTCTTGATAATTGGTTTGATCTGTTTCTGAACTCTGCATGAATTCTCTTCTTCAACTTAGATTCTCTCCATGGCTACTATCATTTTTCAAATGATTACAAGTCACATGAATTACAAATCATGGAACATCTATTTATACTAGTTTCTAGCTCTATTCTTGATTCACGCTTTTCAAATTAACTCTAGATCCAAGGTTTACAACTTGACCATGATCTCTAGTTAGATATGTATTAGATCCGTTAGGATGCTTTAAAAAATTTACAATATGCTTGCTTGACCCTCAAGTAAGTATTTAAAACAAGTAAAACTCTATAAATAGAATTACATTGCTTTATCTAATGTGTAAAGTCAGATCCATTTTTTGCAGGTTCTATAACTGACTGTCGATTCTGATGGTCGGGTTGCTCTGTCATTCTGTCAGTTTTCTTCTTTGTCAGTGTTCCTTACTTGAACTATTCATCAGCTATGCCTTTTCTTCTCTGTCGGCGATGTTCTAAAAACTGTATTGTCGGTTATGCTTGTCATCAGTTTGACTCTTTTCAATGTTCGTCAGTAAATTCTATACTTAGCATTTTTACAATAGTCTTGTCTTCTCATAGGGTATGCTTGCTATCTATCGGTTATGCATATACTGATGACCTTTATCATGTTTTTCCCTTTAAGTATACTAATGGAAAAACTTAATGTCATCATGAAGCAGTACCAAAACTACCTTCTCGAAGAATGTTGTTTGACATATCATCATCCTTACATAAGACATACCTCATCCCCCATGATTACTCCTATTAGAAGCTTGAATCCATTCCATAAAAGGTGGC
>MU226880.1:6321436-6357330 GCA_018584345.1 Thuja plicata | reverse complement strand
TTAGTATGATTTCATTCAAGATTTTAATTTTTTAAAGCAATGTACGAAGGAGTGGCTAGTGACATGCAAGATTATATACAAGAATCCATAGAAGTATATGATGAAAAATGGTTGATTGGTCATGAAGCTCTAAACATATTTTTCTTCTATGAATTGAGTCTTCTTTGAGTTTGCATGTTATACTCAAGTTTACAAGAGCCATATGAGAATGCATCATTTTCTTGTGATGGATCTAACTTCTACTATTTTGTTGATGACTTTGCATGAGTAGTTTTGGGTATTTGGAGGCTGGGTTTTCTTGCCTTATACATATTTAAGAAAATTTGGTTGTGCCTGGTTCCCATTTTTTGTCTTTTTTATTTTTCCCCCCATCTCCTTTCTCTTTGTCAAGCTATGTAATCTTGCCCCTACTATGCGCTTTGACTTTGTAGCCCAATGGATCATCGACTCCTCATTTTTTCCTTCATAATCCCTGACAATGTTTGAAAACCACCCAAAAATCCTAAAATTAAGTCTAAAAAAAAAGGGTGAGATTAGAGTTTAAGATGCTCCACCTTTGGTTTTTGTGGTCACAAAGAGGCTCAGCATGATACAAAAGAAGGTGAAGATGAGTTTATTCTTATGGTTGGCAGTATGTGCAAATGGTTCTAAAGCCATTTGAAATAATCAATGAAGTGCTTGTTGTGGTTAGTCTTATTCTTGAAAAACTATTGAATAAGATTGAGATTACCAATGACATAGATGGAGTGATAGGTCAATTTAAACATATTCTTCTTACTTGGAGAAGAGGAGTCACTTTTAAAAATTAAATTGTCACTTAGTAAATTGTCTTTTCTTCTTCAGAGCTTCCTACTAATGGTTTTTTATGAGATCCACTATCCCATGAATGGTCATGCTTGGCTGATAAAAACCTAACTCAAACTGTTATTCCTTCAATTGATATTAGGCAATCCCAATTTTTAGTAGAAATAACATTCTTATCAAACAAACTGCACCCAAATGAAAACCATTTTACAAGCCTAAAAATTACCTGGTTGAAGTCCATAGCACCAGTTTGAAACCAAAAAGTTAACATCCAAAAGAATTAATACTTCTATATGTCTTCCTATCTTTTCTATGCAATTGCAAGTATGAAGGCATGGCCTAGTCTACAATCACAAGGATTCTAGGATTATAAAATGTAGATTAACAATTTATATTAACAACTTCAACTTGAAATTAGTAACAAGAACTTCAAACAGGTTAATGATGTCTTATTGGTGATCACTACTTAAGAATATATGGTTTTCATGATAATCCTTTCAAGCTACCTCACTACTTAAGTAATAACCTCTTATGGAGGCAAATGGGCGCAATTCATAAGAAGTGTAAGGAAAGGAAGAAGGCAGTGTACCCCTTTCCTTTGAATCTAACCTATTATACTTGATAAATCTTCTTTAGATGAGATATTGAGAGATATTTGGCAAAGATAAGCTTACATTTCTAAATGAATAGAATCTTTTTTGACAGTAAGAAATATGTTAAAGATCACTTACATCTTGGGCCAACATATATTCACATACCCAATTTAGAGGAATATTGCTAAGGTCGTGCAAGATCAATAGTGGAGTAAATCAAAGCTTTCAATCTAGAATGGGATGTAGATGAGAAGATGATGGCTTGGAAATGTTGGACTAAGTAATGGACCTGTAATGTCTCGAGTAGGAATTTCATATAATTTATTATCTTCCTTAATCTTATTCCATATAATCTTGTAATTGTAATTGAAGTGTGTAATAGAATTTCTTCACCACATCTCCTCGCTAAATTTACTCCTTGATTTTACATATATATATAGAATATTAATTTTCACTATCACATAATGTTGACTGAGTATCTATTTTGTGGATTAGATTGTGGAGAACATTGATTGGATATTCTAATTCCTCCTTCCATATGCAAAAAATAAAAATTATACTAAAAATAGTAAATCAATTCCCTACGTGATGAGCCAAGATGCCCAGCATGATCACTTCATGAGACATCAATATTGTGAATCTATATTTTAGAAGATCGGCAGCTCTTTCCATCTGTTTTGATAAGGACATATTGTAATATCTTATAAATACTGAAATTATGCATAGAAGGGAATTCATTAGATGACGACTATGTTTTCACTAGGTGGATACACACAGACCCAAAAACTTCCCTCTCTCCATTATGAAATCTCTTTCTATCTTCGTTGAGTGTCAAAATCTATTGCAGATTTATCGTGACTATACTTCCAATTATTAGTGCATTTCTCTCTTGACTTCAGTCTATGTCTATCGAAGGGTCTCCTCCCTTTTTCCTATCATAATCCTGTCATCTTCAATTGGTAGCTTATTGCTTTGTTGCAGCTAATTCTAAGTATTAATGCTTCTGCATAGACTAGTCAATGTGAGTAATTATTGATGGGAGTTGTGTTTGATGGGTGATGTTACTTAGTCAACACTCATAGTCCATTCTCCCAATTTCCCCCATTACATCAACATATCGCATAAAATCTAGGGCTACAAAAATTGGGGGAGGTGACAAAGAAGATCATAAGAATGCGATAGAATTGAAGAATACACATGGTGTAGGAGCACGTAGGCTAGCCTCCATGATTGTTCATTTTGGATTGTACTTGACATTAGCCAAGTCAAGATAGGTTAGCTATATTTTGACCATAGGAGGTCTTAGCATTGTAGGCTAAGTGAGTTATTCATTAGGACTAAGGTCACATCAATACCCATTGTTTGTAGTTTTTAAATTCTTAGGCTTAGTTGTTAGTTGATGGACTGTAGTCTTGAATGTGTCCTAATCTCATAAATGAGGACATAGAGATGCCATAGGGTCTTTAATGATCTTGGATCCTTGAAATAGAGAGGATAGAGGTCCTAAAATGTAGGGAGGAGGCATAATTGAAAAGATGCCAAAAGTTGCTATTTTGTTGTCATGACAACATTTGCAATAATTGCAAATGTTGCATGCAATATGGTTACATCAGATTCTCCTTGAAACTAGGAGTGGGGAATCAACCAACAAGGCCCTACAATGGTGGAGGAAGGAATCTAGTGTATGGGAGACTCGAATCATGAAGGGAGTGTATTCATTGTAACATTTGGAGAAGAGAAATATAGTCTGCAATTTTGTGTTTCCAGAAATCCCGAGCATTTCCTTGTGACAGTCATTCTTTATGGATTGAAATCTTAGGCTACAAGGAATTAGGCCTCCTTGTGCCAAAAGTGTGAACTCGATTGCAAAGAGTGAAGAGATCCCTCAAGATGGATTTGAAATTGATTAAATGTGATGTCTACATGTTGATGGACACCTCTGAAAATGAATCAAGAATGTTAGAGTGAAAATTGGCATTTAGACTCTTTTAAGTGTGAGTAGGAGAAGTGGAGAAATGAAGTAATCATAGGGTGTTAGTCTTTCAAAGGGTGAAGCACAAGTGCGGACTCTTGGAGAAGAGTAGGATTAGGACTTAGTTAGTGATTGAAGCCTAATAAGGACCAAGAGGAGATTAGGATCCTTGAAGAAGACAAAGAAGATCTTCTTAGTTGTATTGTGCAAGAAAACCCATTGGAACACTTACATCATATTGGTATCAGAGCTTGATTAAAGATCGGGCTTGTGGTGGATGTTTCAGCCTACTGAATCAATGGTAGAGAATACACCTGGAGGATTAGAAAAAGACAAAGTCATGGTGACTAATGTTGAGTTAGCCAAAAATGTGGAAGAGAAAGAAGAAGACAACAAGTCATTAAGAGAAAGATTATCTCAAATGGAGCAACTCTTGGGAGAAGTCCAAGACAAGGCTGAAAAGATGAAGGATAAGATTGACCAGAAAGAAGAAGAAGATGCAAGGGAGAAAGGAGTGGATGTAGAAGAAGAAGCTCCAACCCTTGACCCTATCAGTGACCAAGAACCCTTCTTAAAGGCATTGAAGGCTTTGAGTGGTAAAGCTTTGGAGGGTGTGCCACTATTTAGTGGACAAATGGATCCATATTCAGTATTGGATTAGATAGACATAATAGAGAACCATTTTTAATGTGATGGTATCACAGAGGCCCAAAAAGTGAATGTGGCCAAGTCAAGATTGAGAGTTTCATCTCTCACATGGTGGAAGTTTGTTCAAACTGAAAGAGATAAGGAAGGAAAGAATCCTATAGCCACATGGAAGGGCATGGTGAATGAGATGAAGCAAACCTATTTGCCTGATTATTATGAAGTGTAGCTACATAGAAAAGAGACATAATCTTAGACAAAAAAAATTAGATGTCCAAGACTACACTGAAGAGTTCCAAAATTTGTGCCTACGGTCACAAGTGGTTGAAGATGAAAGGATCAAGCTAGCTAGGTATTTGAATGGACTTAAATGGTCTATTCAAGAAGACATGAGTCTAGTGAACTTCAAAACCATCCGCCAATGCTATCAAATGGCCTTGAAGATAGAAGAAAAAGGCAAGAGGAAACAAGAACAAATTTCTAAAGGAAGAGGTAGAGGAAGAGATAGTAGAGGACAAAGAGGTGGATATGGTGGGAGGGGTTCAGAATCAAGGACACAAGGAGAAGTAAAATACAATGAGTAGCAAGAAGCAAGTTCTATTAGAGGTGGTAGAGGAAGGAACTCTAATTTTAGAGGTAGAAGTGGTGGACAAGGAAGAGGCAATTACTTTTCCAATATGAAATGTTACCATTGTAACCAAATGGGACACCCTTCCTATAGGTGTCTGACCATGGGATTTCTTGAGTATGGATTTTGTAGTTGGGTTACCTAAAACCAGACAAGGTATGGATAGTGTGTATGTAGTTGTGGATAGGTTTAGCAAAATGGCTCACTTTGTGCCATGCAAGACCACTAATGATGCTATCCAAATAGCATCTCTATTCTTCAAAGAGATAGTAAGAATCCATGGGTTACCTTAGAGAATTGTGTCTGATAGAGACACCAAATTTATGAGTCATTTTTGGAAGACTCTTTGGCAAAGACTAGGCACTAATTTATCCTTTGGATCTACCTACCATCCTCAAACTGATGGACTGACCAAACTGGTGAATAGAAGCCTTGTAAATCTACTGAGATGATTGATAAAGGAGTATGAACAAAAATGGGATCAATTGATTGGATAGGCTGAGTATGCCTACAATAAAACCATCAGTAGGTCAACAGGGAAGAGCCCCTTTGAGGTAGTGTATGGATTACATCCTAGAGGAGTCTATGAGTTGAGAGACTTGAAGGATGGATTGAAATAAAGTGGATATGAAGATGATTTTTCTCAAGCCATGCAAGAGATACATGATACAGTCTAGAAAACCTTGACAGAGAACACCTTGAAACATAAGGCAAAGGTTGATGAAAGTAGGAGGACAGTTGAGTTTAATGTGGGTGACATGGTAATGCTACATCTTAATAAATCAATATTGCAGAAGGGATTCCCTCACAAGTTGTAGATGAGAAGGATAGGACCTTGTCCTATCTTGGCTAAGTATGGTGATAATTCTTTCAAAGTAGAACTCCTGGAAGATAGTGGACTGTAACCTATCTTCAACATTACAGACTTAGCCCACTACAAAGGACCAAAGAAAGACTTGGATCAGAGTCTTCAAGAAGTCATCAAAGATGTGGAGGAGCTACAATTACCATCTCATATAGTCACAGGAGTTGACAGCATACTGGATACAAGAATCTACAAGAGAACTAGAACAAAAGAGTATAAAGAGCACTTGATCAAAATACATGATCAAAAAAATGCAGATGCAGTATGGTGTTAGTAATAAATGAGAGGGGGGGGGTGAATCAGTGGCCTCAAAAATTTATCCTTTAAACTTTAATCCAACATTTAATACACCTTATATTATTAAGTCCCTACAAGATGCATGCCTTGACATACTTTGAAATGATTAACTGTTTGTCGGTTTACCTTGTCTGTCCTTATTCTCCTTGATTATCGATAAGCAGTAAAACTTATTTACCGATACTCAGTAAATATGTAGAGTACACCAATCAATCCAGAAATGCATATGTGAAATGTAAAACAATAAAGTAATAAACCATACACACATAACACATAGGTTTTAACGTGGAAACCTTGTTAAGGGAAAAACCACTGGGACCGGTACCCTAAATTTTCACTCTTCTGAAGTGAGCCCTGTTAGGAGCCAACCCTGTTAAAGGTTACAAACACAATTTTAAGTGAGACCTTGGTAGAGGATTTTTATACATAGGTTGTCACTTAGTATCTGGCATCTACGCTACCATCCTTGAATTAGCCTTCATCTTAGACTGTCAATAGGCTTTATGGTAATCTTACTACCATCCTTGAATTAGCCTCCTTCTTAGAATATCAATAGGCTTTAGGTAAGAGCAATGCTACTTTCACGAGTCAACCTTTTTGGCACTCCTTGGGATGTACCTCAATATATAGAAGACGGTTAAGTCCTTCTCTGTTAAGAGACTTAATGCTTCAATGGTTAAACTAAAACACAATGACTAGTTTCTAATGCAACTTGAATTGTAGATTTTCAGATCTATTTAAGTACAATACCTCTTTGATCAATGTATCAATTCAATTCCTTTGTGCTCCACACTTTCTACTTTGTGATGCTATACTTCACTGTTCATTGGTGTTTGCAAAATTCTTTAGCTCTCCCTTAGCTTGATTGATCAGGACTGTATGAAGTTTAACCTTCACCAGTTTCTCTTCAACATCTTCTTTCTATTCACTCCCCTTCCATGTATTTGAAGCTTGTGGAAATGAATTATGCTTGTCTCTTATATAGACATGATGTTCCTTAATTCTTGATTCTTGATTCTTGGCGTGAAAAATAATCCAGCCAATCTGATTTACGGCTTTAACTCCTGATTTATCTCGTAGTTATCTTCTTGGAAACTGTATAAATCTTCTTTAAATCAATTACTTAATAGTGGTCAAATAAAACAAATCAAACAACCAGTTAATTCTATCCTTAAGCTCTGCCAGCTATATATTTTTTGATTTTCTTAACTCTCTGTTCCATCGATCAATTCTACAGTTCATCATCGATGACAACTGCTAGCTCCGTCTGTGTAACTCTAGTTAGCTTTAGGATCTCTGTCCATTGGGAAACTCTATCTTTAGTTCATCATGCATCCTATGATTCTTCTTTGTTGGGAAACACTACCTTCTACTCATTGGGCATTACTGTGACTTTTTCTGTGCCTTTACTAATGGTGTACACTCCGTCGGTGTAGTCTGTCACTTAGTGAATACTTGACTTTTATGCATTACTGAAAGCATAATCATTGTTCCATTGATTCTCATAAGTCTTTGGCATTGTGTACATGACTATATAGATGATATCAAGTTGACATCAATGAAAATAAAAACCATTAACTATTTTAATGTCTTGCATCATCTTCAACATAACATTATCAAACATTCAATCAGTTACATGTCATCAATCTCTCCCTTTGGCATTGATGGCAACATACTATATTATCACACTATACTATGTCTAATACAATATGAAATACAATTATTGAGATTCATCAAATTACCAAACAGTTTGTTTTGATAACTGATAAAAATGTCTGACTGTTGGTAAGCTCTGTGTTAGCTTAGATTTGATTCTTGCAGCTTTCTATGTTTCTTCTTTTGATGTGTTGTGTCCTTTATTTGTGTCAATTTCTCTCTTTTGACTATTCGACTTCTTTGATGTCGCTAACTGATATACAAATTCTCTCCCTATGGATATGATCTCTCCCTTTTTGGAGTAATTTGATAACGAATAGTTCCTAATGATAATATGGATACATTCTCTCCCTTTGACAACAATGCCGAACAAATATTTTATAAATATCTAACATTAATGTCAAACAACTATTTTCTTCTATCCATAATATATTCCATAAATTTTCCTTATCCATCATGAATACAAAAATATGCTCTGGTGCTCAGTTATGATATATACCTTTCTATATATAGATGTAGCTTTGAAGTTCATCTTTTGCTTGCATCATTCATGAAAGATATTCTAATAATATATGGCTGATGCAGCCTTTAGTCCTTTACTGAGTAGTAGACATGGGCTTGACCCCTAGTCTCTTTCTCAGGTACTCAATTGTATCCTTGGGCAATGGATTGGTGAAGATATCAGCCAATTGTTCTTTTGATTGCACATATTCAAGTATCACTTCTTTTTCTTGAACTTGTTCTCTTAAATAATGATACTTGATGGCAATGTGTTTAGTATTTGCATGCATGACTAGATTCTTGGAAATGTTTATTGCACTGGTGTTATCACAATAGATAATCACTGGTTCTGTGATCTTCATATGCATACCTTCCACCAACTTTTTGATCCATGCAATATTTGAGAAGTTTGTAGCAGCAACAACATATTATGCTTCTGCAGTAGACAGAGAGATGCATCCTTGCTTCTTGCTAATCCATGTGATAAGTCTGTCACCCATAAAGAATGCTCCTCTAGTTGTGCTCTTCTGGTCATCAAGATTTCTAGCCCAATCAACGTCGGTAAACACCTTAAGTTCAAATTTTCCTTCTCTTCTATACCATAAGCCAAATTCCTCAGTATTCTTCAGATATCTTAGAATTCTTTTCACAACAGTCATATGTGATTCCCTGGGGTTAGCAGAAAATCTAGCAACAATTCCTACTGCATGTGTAATATCTGGTCTAGTGTGTACAACATACATGAGTTTACCTATCATTGATCTATACAATGTCTGATTTACCTCTGTTGACTTGTCTTCCTTTGTTAATTTTCATCCAGTAGCCATCGGTGTTCCAACTGATTTGGAATCTTCCATCTTGAATATTTTCAGGACCTCTTTGATGTATTTGGACTGTGTAATGAAAATTCCTTCACTTTGTTGAATGATCTGTAGACCAAGAAAGAACTTGATCTCTCCAAACATAGACATCTCAAACTCTTTTCTTATCTCATCAGCAAATGATTTGCATAGCATATCATTTCCTCCAAATATGATGTCATCAACAAATATTTCAGCAATCAAAGTGTTAGCATCAGTATCTTCTTTCAAATAAATATTACTATTTTCTCTAGTCCTTATGAATCCAATACTTATTAGATAGGAATGAAGTCATTCATACCAGGCTCTGGGTGCTTGTTTCAATCCATACAAGGCTTTGTGAAGTCTACATACCATGTTCCTATTGTCTGGATCTACAAACCCTTTTGGTTGTTCAATGTATACCTCTTCTTCAAGTATTCCATTTAGAAATGCTGACTTGACATCCATTTGATATACTTTGAATCCTTTGTATGCAGCATAAGAAAGTAGTATTCTTACTCCTTCTAGCCTAGAAACGGGTACAAAGGTCTCTCCATAGTCCTATACCTTCCTCTTGTGCATACCCCTTGCATACTAGTCTTGCTTTGTATCTTGTGACTTCTCCATTCTCGTTCAAATTATTCCTGAATATCCATTTTGTACCAATGACATTCTTGTCATCTAGTCTTGGCACAAGTGACCATGTCTTTTTCTTCTCAATCTATTCAATCTCATCATTCATATCACTTATCCATTCTTTATTATCTATTACAACATTGACAGATCTTGGCTCAAATTCACAAATTAAACAATTTGAGTTTAAAGACTTACTTCTTGTTCTTGCACCAGCTTTCTTATCTCCTATGATCTGGTCCTCTAGATGGTTCCTTCTTACATATCTTCTAAGTATAGGTACAACTCTTTGTGTATCAACTTGATCTTCATTACCTTGCACATTATCTTGATCATTATCCTGATCGTCGGTAACAACATTCTGACCATCAGTTGCAATATTGTTTTGTTCTAGATTTAAGCACTGTTGTTTGGGTAGAGTTATGGGTTCTTCATAGTATACAAACTTGTTGTAGTCCTCTGGTTCTTTTGTGCTTTCCAGCCCATTCTTTTCTGCAGATTCATCAATCCTCATATTTGCACTTTCAACTATTTTGTTAGAAGCCTTGATTAGACATTTAAAAGCTTTTCTCTTGGTAGAGTACCCCAGAAAAACACCTTCATCACTTTTGGCGTCAAGATTTCCATTTCTACCATCTTTTAAGACATAACATTAACTACCAAAGATCTTGAAATAACTTACATTGGGTGTTTTACCATACCATAGCTCATAAGGAGTCTTCTTTGAGTCCTTCTTCAATTGTACTCTTTTAAGTGTATAAACAGCAGTGTTGACAACTTCTCTCCAAAAGATCTGGGTGATGTCCTTCTCTATCATCAGTGTTCTTGCACAATCAACTATTGATCTGTTCCTTCTCTCAGCAATCCCATTTTGTTGTTGTGTTCTTGGTGTAGAAACCTGTCTTTTTATACCATGCTCATTACATAAATTAGTGAATTCATCTAATATAAATTCATCTCCTCTATCTAATCTCAAACATTTTAGATCCTTACCACTTTGTTTTTCTACCATAGTCTTATACCATTTAAACATCTTGAATGCTTCATATTTTTCTTTTAGAAACATGACTGTCATCATTCTAGAGTAATCATCAACAAAGAGAATAAAATATCTATCTCCATAATAGCTCTTTTTCCTCATAGGTCTACATAAATCAGTATGGACTAATTCTAGAATATCATTAGATGTATGGGTTTTACTTTTGAAAGTAGACTTTGTCATATTACCTTTTTGACAATTTTTGCACATGATGTTGTCTAGCTTTGTCATCGTCGGTAAGCCTCTTACACTTCTTTTCCTACTTATTTTCATCATGTTGTCAAAATTCACATGACACAATCTTTTGTGCCACTACCATATGTCTTCATTTCTAGTCATCAAGCAAGTGGGGTTAGTGTCATTCAGATAGAATAAGTTACCTTTGGTTTGTTCACCAGTACCAATCAGTTTTCCTAATTCATTGAAGATTTTTGCCTTCTTGTTCTCAAATGCTACTCTGTGACCTAAATTATTCAGCTGAGAAATTCTCAAAAAATTATAATTCAATCCTTTTACCCAATAAACATTTTGACATTTAATCAGGTTATTCAGCATTATTGTTCCTTTACCTTCAATTGGACAAGTTGTATCATTTCCCATTCTTACTGTACCACCATTATAATACTCAAAAGTATTGAACTTTTCTTTGTCACCAGTCATATGGTGAGTGCAGCCACTATCTATAATCTAGATATCATTCTTTTTAATCTTAGATATGAGTATAGTTTCTTTATACCTTTCATCTTCATCTGAATCATCCTTCATAGCTACAAACACTATCTCGATGTCATCATCTGGTTCGGTGTCAGTATCTTCATCTTTGCAAGCAGCTAAATAGCTAGCCTTCTTGCCTTTATCCTTGTAGTCTTAGGTATCCTTTCTTTCTGATCGTTAGTAACCTCTATAATCTTTGTTATCACCTCTGTCAGATTTCTTCTCAAAATATCTGTCATCACTTCTCTCATCTTTTCTTCTATTAGGACATCTTGCAGCAAAGTGTCCAATCTCTTTACAATTAAAGCATACAAGTGGTAGCTTGCCTTTGTATTTACCTATGCCTCTCTGCATTTTTCTTGCCATGAGTGCTTCTATTTCATCTAGATCTTCTTCTTCATTTTCACTTTCACTGTCTCTTCTAGATGAGTGTCTCTGACTAGATTTGCTTATTCTCATAAAAGATTTAAATGCAGACTCTAAACTTGGTAAGACACTATTGTCAAAGTTATTCATCTCAAATGAAATCAGTCTACCAATTAGGCTATCAATAGTAACTGCATTAGTTGCTACTACTCTCATTGCTTGTATAGCAGAGACTCTAATAGCATATACAAGCAATAAGGTTCTTAAGATTTTACTTACCACTGTTTCCTCTTCAAGTGTACCTCCAACGCCTCATATAGCATTGACTACTTCTTTTATCCTTGTGTTGTACTGTTTGATTTTTTCACCTTCTTTCATTCTGAGATCATTAAAATTTCCTCTAAGGCTTTTTGCCTTGGATCTCAGAACATTTGTATCACCTCCATGTACAAGGTTCAGTTTGTCCCACATTGTCTTTGCATTTTTGCAATCTTTGACATCTTCAAATTCAGCATCAGAGAGTGAGGAAGAAAGCTCTATAACCATGCAATTATGCTCATGCTTCACTCTCAATTGATCTACTGTCAATGGTCATGTAGGCAACACATATTCAGTATCTAGGTATTGAGTAAGATCATTGAAAATACCTGATAAGTAGAGTCTTATCCTACTTTTCCATGAAGCAAAGTTGTCTTTGTTCAAGTTGGGCACATCTCGTCTATTCATCTTGTGATCTTTACTTAGGTCTTGAAACCTTCCTTCTAAGCACAGAAGCTCTGATACCAATTGTTAGTAATAACTGAGAGGGGGAGGTGAATCAGTGACCTCAAAAATTTATTCTTTAAAATTTAATCCACCAATCAATACACCTCAGATTATTAAGTCCCTACAAGATGCATGCCTTGAAATACTTTTAAATGATTCACTATTTGTTGGTTTACCTTGTTTGTCCTTATTCTCCTTGATTATCGATAAGAAGTAAAACTTATTTACCGATACTTAGTAAATATGTAGAGTATACCAATCAATCCAGAAATGCACATGTAAAATGTAAAACAATAAAGTAATAAACTATACGCACATAATACATGGATTTTAACATGGAAACCCTATTAAGGGAAAAACCACTGGGACCGGTACCCCAAATTTTTACTCTTCTGAAGTGAGCCCTGTTAGGAGCCAACCCTGTTAAAGGTTACAAACACACTATTAAGTGCTACCTTGTTAGAGGATTTTTATACATAGGTTGTCACTTAGTATCTGGCATCTACGCTACCATCCTTGAATCAGCCTTCATCTTAGACTGTTAATAGGATTTATGCTAATCTTACTACCATCCTTGAATCAATAGGCTTTAGGTAAGACGAATGCTACTTTCATGATTCAACCATTTTGGCACTCCTTGGGATGTACCTCAATATATAGAAGACAGTTAAGTCCTTCTCTGTTAAGAGACTTAATGCTTCAATGGTTAAACTGAAACACAATGACCTATTTCTAATGCAACTTGAATTGCATATTTTCACATCTATTTAAGTACAATACCTCTCTAATAAATGTATCAATTCAATTCCTTTGTGCTCCACACTTTCTGCTCTATGATGTTGTGCTTCACTGTTCATCGATTTCTGCAAAATTCTTTAGCTCTCCCTTAGCTTGATTGATTAGGATTGTATCAAGTTTAACCTTCACCAGTTTCTCTTCAGCATCTTCTTTCTATTCACTCCCCTTCCATGTATTTGAAGCTTGCAAAAATGAATTATGCTTGTCTCTTATATAGACATGATGTTCCTTAATTCTTAATTCTTGATTCTTGGCATGAAAAAAAATCCATCCAATCTGATTTATGGCTTTAACTCCTGATTTATCTCGTAGTTATCTTCTTTCCAACTGTATAAATCTTCTTTAAATAAATTACTTAACGATGGTCGAATAAAATAAATAAAACAACCAGTTAAGTCTATCCTTAAGCTCTGCCAGCTAGATATTTTGTCATTTTCTAAACTCTCTGTTATGTCAGTCAATTCTATAGTTCATCATCGGTGGACAACTGGCAGTTTCATCAGTGTAACTCCAATTAGCTTCGGGATCTCCGTCTATCGGGAAACTCTGTCTTTAGTTTTTCAGGCATCCTGTGATTCTTCTTTGTTGGGAAACACTATATTCTGCTCATCGGGCATCACTGTGACTTTTTATGTGCCTTTACTGATGGTGCGCACTCCATCGGTGTAGTCTATCACTTAGTGAATACTTGACTTTTATGCATTGTTGAAAGCATAATCATTGTTCCATTGATTCTCTAAAGTCTTTCACATTGTGTACATGACCGTACAGATGATATCAAGTTGACATCAATGGAAATACAAACCATTAACTTTTTTAATGTCTTGCATCATCTTCAAATTAACATTATCAAACATTCAATCAGTTACATGTCATCATATGGGTCAAAGAATCAGAGTTCAAGAAGCTAGGTATTGATCCAAGCATCATCAATCCAAGGGTGGATTGATCTTTTTATTTTGGGGAGGATGGTGCAGGAGCACCTAGGCTAGCCTCCATGTTTGTTCATTTTGTCTTGTACTTGAAATTAGCCAAGTAAAGATAGGTTAGTTCTATTTTGACCTTAGGAGGTCTTAGCAATGTAGGCTAAGTGAGTTAGTCATTAGGACTAAGGTCACATCAATACCCATTGTTTGTAGTTTTTAAATTCTTAGGCTTAGTTGTTAGTTGATGGATTGTAGTCTTGAATGTGTCCTAATCTCATAAATGAGGACATAGAGATGCCATAGGGTCTTTAATGATCTCGGATCCTTGAAATAGAGAGGATAGGGGTCCTAAAATGTAGGGAGGAGGCATAATTGAAAAGATGCCAAAAGTTGCTATTTTGTTGTCATGACAACATTTGCAATAATTGCAAATGTTGCATGCAATATGGTTACATCAGATTCTCCTTGAAACTAGGAGTGGGGAATTGACCAAAAAGGCCCTACAATGGTGGAAGAAGGAATCTAGTGTATAGGAGACTCAAATACTGAAGGGAGTGTATTCATTGTAACATTTGGAGAAGAGCAATACAGTCTACAATTTTGTGTTTCAAGAAATCTTGAGCATTTCCTTGTGACAATCATTATTTATGGATTGAAATCTTTGAATTAATGGTTTTTTTGTGTTCTTAGGAGTGTTTGGAACATTTCTTATTGAGTGACCACGTTTATTTTAGGTAGTTTAAGCTCTAGTTTAAATTGTTTTGTGTTTAAGTAGTTCACTGGTCCTGTCCTGACCAGTCAGTCTAGATATGACTCCCCCATGAAATCTAACCATGGGAAACTCCCAAGGGTAGATGGAAATGTTAGGGGAGTTAGTATTGTACATAATTGTGGAGTTAGGAGTTAGGGAAAGATAAGTAGCTATTTTTAGGACCAATCCCTAGGCGAGCATTCACTATCCGGTTAGAGGTTTGGTGGAGAAACAGTGAGCATTCATATGCAGGGGAAGATAGAACTGTACATTCTAAGTACATAATAAGTTAGGGTTTTGTGTTACCTTGACATACTGAGTTGGTCAAGTTCATACCAGAGGAGACAAGTTTTGGACAAGTTTAGCATAGTGTTGCAGACTGTCCTAGTTTTTAGGCCTATTAGCCCTATAAGACCTAGTTTGTAGGAACCCTATGTACGGAGGGTTTCTGAACCTAAAACCTTAAAAATATCTTGTAAGGTGATAAAGGGTATCTATATATGGTCTTAGATTTTCAAGTTATTTGGGAAAGTTTGAAGTTAATTGGGAAAAACACCCTGGAAAAGGCTACAAGGAATTAGGCCTCCTTGTGCCAAAAGTGTGAACTCGATTGCAAAGAGTAAAGAGATCCCTCAAGATGGATTTGAAATTGATTAAATGTGATGTCTACATGTTGATGGACACCTCTGAAAATGAATCAAGAATGTTAGAGTGAAGATTGGCATTTAGACTCTTCTAAGTGTGAGTAGGAGAAGTGGAGAAATGAAGTAATCATAGGGTGTTAGTCTTTCAAAGGGTGAAGCACAAGTGGAGATTCTTGGAGAAGAGTAGGATTAGGACTTAGTTAATGATCTAAGCCTAATAAGGACCTAGAGGAGATTAGGATCCTTGAAGAAGACAAAGAAGATCTTCTTATTTGTATTGTGCAAGCAAACCCATTGGAACATTTACATCAACACATGGAGGAGGAAGCTTCAGCCAAGAAATTTTAAATAAAGAAGGTACTAGTTCAAGATGAAGAAGGAAGCTCTCATATCCCCACCATAGATATTTGTTAAAGGTATCGAATGGGATGGATAATGCCAGGGCAACGACTATAAAAATAACCCTAATCGATATACAGAGAATAAAAAACTCTATCTAAAATAGCAGAGAAAGAACTTGAACTACACAATGTAGAAAATAATTTCAAGCAAAAAATGACTTACAATAACAATACCAGATGCACAGTCGATCCCTCCTCCCACCCGCAAATGCTTTGGTAAACAATGAGTTTCAATTTTCACTTTTTTTTTTTGTTTATAATATGCATTTGTCGATTATGCGACCTTTTCTTATCCCTTAAGAATTTTTGACCAAATCATGCCCATAAACAAAAAAAATGAATCTATTAAGCCTAAAAAGACCTTGGTCAAAATTAAAGGTCAAAAATTGACCTCAAATGTATTAGTGTATAGTGTGGAATTTACATGTCTATAATCTTTTTTACTAAGAAAATATTTACTTATGTACTTGTACAAGTAAATATTCTTTGTTAGGATATATCTTGGAAATAAAGGTAAAACCAATAAATTATTAAGCCATTATAAATGAGTGAACTTAAAAAATTAGAATAGGTATTTAATCTCAAGACATATGATAGTTTGGAAGATCCTTTTTTCCCTTATATATAGACATTATTAGGTAGGGTGAACCCCTTTATTCTAATTAAGCCAACACATACAAATATTAAGATTAAGCATAAATATACATAAAAGTTTATAATATTTAAATTACATGCATGAAAATATAATTTGAAATTATGTTCTTTTTTTGTTGAACTTAATTATGATGAAAATGTTTAATTGAAATGCAAATTATGTGATATGATGTGTTGGTGTTTAATGTTCAATTTTTAATGTTTAATTGAAATATAAATTATGTGATATGATATGTTGGTGTGTAATGCTTTCATCTAACTTACAATGATTCATTTTGTTTGCATGTATGTACATGTACATGTATGAACTTGTTTTTTAATTCTATTTTTATTTGTGTATGTATACATGCAGACCTTCATATATATCTTTCCATGTATATTGTCCACAATTCACATGGCATCTCCTGGTTCAGATCCTACTTAAATAATTATAGCCTACAAGGTAGAAGCACAAATATACACATATATCACATTAGAAACAAATCCAAATATATAAGATGACACCTCATATATTGTGGAAATCTATTATATAGTGGTTTGAAAGCCATATGCCAACTTAAAATGTGTTGTAGTTGCAAGCCAACCTCCTAGAAAGAGAGGAGCACCGAGCTAAATATTGATAGTGCATGTTGAAACTTGCAAACTTATACTTGTGTATCTACCAGACCATTATTATAAATGAAACACATATTTGCAGACTTATCAAACATGCACACACACATATTTATGCATGCAGATGCATAAGAAAGCAAATCGGTAGACAATCCATTGGTTTTGTGCATTTATTACAAAACACCAATCATTCATATGGCAGTTGTAAATAACTTGGAATAGTGGAGGGAATTAAAAACATGGACTCGCCATATTGTGAAAGGGAAGTTGTTGTTATTCATCGCCACAGACTGGTTGAGATGAAATAACATCTACTGTTATCTACAAGTGACCATTTGAAGCTTCTACGAGACAACAAGAAAGAGGATTATTATTTCTTTCTCCTCTTTCACAAGAATTAAAAAATACAATGAAAGAGCACAACAAAAAATTCAAAATAAACATGGGGGACAACCTATAGATGGATTGAGAACTTCAAACTTATAATTAAATAATATATAGTTTATTTATTATATATTATAATTTTTATAATCCTAAAAGTTAGAACCTTCTACTTAAATTATATATTTTATAATTTAAATATAGTGTTAAAATATATCATTGTTTAAATCTTTAAGCTCATAATTTATTAATTTAATTTATTTATTATCCACAAGAATATTATAATTTTTATAATATTAATAGTCAAAATGCTATATTAAAAAAATTATAAATACACAATTAGCTATTTCAAATTATATTGGAAAAATATATATAGATATATATTCGATTTAATAGGTATCCATGGTTTACTTTCATGGTTGTTCGTATCTTTTAATTAATTTTTAATTTAAATAATCTATTCAATCACTCCAAATAAAAAATTTAAATAATATATTTATTATTTATATATTTGATAATTTAAATATAATATTAACATATATCATTTTTAAAATGTTTAAGCTTACAATTAAATAATCTATAATTTATTTATTATATATTATGAAACTTGAATCCCGTGATTTCAAACAACTCTCTCTCTCTCTCTCTCTCTCTCTCTCTCTCTCTCTCTCTCTCTCTCTCTCTCTCACACACACACACACACACACACACACACACACACACACACACACACATATATAGTTGTTCATATCTTTTAACTAATTTTTAATTTTAATAATCTATTTATGATTCATGTATCTCATAATTTGAATATAATATTAATATATATCATTTTTTGAAGTTTAAACTTATAATTAAGTAATATATAGTTTATTTATTATATATTATAATTTTAAAATTTTTAATATCTTAAAAGTTAAAACCTCTCACTTTAGAATCTTCTACTTTAAAAATTTTAATAATATATTTACTATTTCCATATTGCATAATTTAAATGTATTGTTAAAATATATCATTGTTTAAATCTTTAAGCCCGTAATTTAACATTTTATATTTTATTTATTATCTATAACGATATTAGAATTTTTATAATCTTAAAAGTCAAAACCTTATATTAATTTTTTGGTATATTCCATGGTTTAGTTTGTTCATATCTTTTATAATTTTAATATATGTTTTTGGTAACTAGAAACTTATAATTAAATAATTTATAGTTTATTTATTATATATTATAATATTAGAAATTTTATAATCTTAAGAGTCAAAAGCTCCAAATAAAAAATCAAATAATATTTTTATTATTTGTATACTTGATAACTTATATAATTTTAACATATATAATTTTTAAAATGTTTAAGATGTAATCCTATATATATATATATATATATATATATATATATATATATATATATATATATAACCCTTATACTATTAAAAAAATGTCTATTTTTGTCCATTAACTACTATTTTCCAACAAAAATTTAATTCCTAATTTTTACCAGAAAAAAATAGAGACATCCATTTTAAACTAAAGGGAAGTGTTTCTATCTCTGTAATGTCGGGCGGGATTTTTCTCTTCACGAACTCACAACTAAAGAAGACTTCATTTTCATTCTCTTTGGTTCCTGTGCCTATGACAAACACATCCTTATACTTTGAAACAGAAGCCTGGGTTTGGCCCCTCTGTGAAACTCAATCAGATGACCCTTGTGTGGGTAAGAATGTTCCGCCTCCCATTGGAATTCTAGGATGAAAAAATATTTTTTTGGGTTGGAAACTCTCTTGGCCAATATGTTATAGCTGACACAGTTATGCTGGCTAAATCCGGGTTAGTCTTTGCTCGTTTCTATGTTAATGTTGCTATAAATAAGCCCCTTCCTAAATTTATCACACTGAAATCTAAATGGGGAAAATTGACTCACGCCTTAGCCTATGATAATGTTACCCTATTTTGCCAAAGATGTGGTAACACTACAAAAAATCCATATGATTAGCTCTCTTTTTTGCTCTATTTTTTTGCTTCCACACACTGTTTAAATGTATTTTTCCTTCATTTGTTTTGAAACGTAGGCGCTATTCATCAGGTCAGTGCTACTCATGGGGTTCATTACGTCTAAGAGAAGAGTCTAATGCAAATTTAGGCGATATGTAACTTCTATGTTTGTGCCTACATTGATGCCTAAATGTGTATCTATTGAATGAGTGGGCACATACTTAGGTACTATGTTAAAATGTTTATTTTTTGGCCCGTCATATTTGAGTTTCCTGGTGTGTTCATGGTTAGGATATTCTTTTGATATAATGTTGAAATATTTTGGTCATTGTTTCCCATATATCTCTTATGTCCTATCCTAACACTTTATTGTTTTCCCCATTCATGGTAACTTACCCATTGTATTTTGCATGTGCTTTAAGTTTATGCCTAAAGTGTTTATCGCACCCTCATGGAGGTTAAGTTCTTTTAGCAAAAGATGTTGCGAGGTTGTTGTGTCACGCCCTCACAACGGTTAAGACAGATGATAGATAGTGGTTGCAAGGCTACGTTGGGGTCTGTGAGGAGTGATAAAAATTTTGTTGCATCCTAACAACTTAACAAATTGGTATGGTTTCATGTTGCGGTTGAGAAAAGTACTGACACATGTTGAATACCTGTAGCCTCGTGTCCTCGCAGGCCTAAATTACAGTTAAGGAAAATGTTTGCGAGCTTGCGATGAAATGAATTGATAACCCAGGTTGGGTATGTCGCAACCCCATGATACTTTATGTGGGTTACTCAATTAGCTCATAATTTTGTGAGGATTTGACATCTGTCTAGGAAATTCTTGAAGGAAATGTTGAATGGAATCACATTTGGTTGTTGCAAGTGTAATTGTATGGGTTACGACCAATGGGTGATCACCATATGGAGCTGATGTAAAAGTGTGTTGCTGATGTGTATCACTTGAATTTGTGTTACTTTCCATTCTTTTCAACCAAGATGGAGATTGACGGCTGAGGTTCAAAGATTTAAACGATTATAGCATAGCTAGTCGAGTTGATAGTTGAACCATGCAACATTAATTTTGAAATGATGGTCAAGCTAATTTTCAGATAGAAATTAAAAATTTGAGATTGTGTTTTTCATTTCACACAGTCATAGTTGGAGCTATTCATTCAAGAGTTTGAGGTACATGAACAGAATTATAGAGCGTCTAATGCTATTGGGGGCGATTTTCATGAGCTTGTAAGTGTTTTTTCTCTCTATTTTTTAGAAAGATTTTTAGTGGGGTTTTTTTGTGTTCCTGTTAATTGTTGAATTAGATATAGGATAAATGAGTCAAGAGAATGCATCTGCGTCTACTTCTAGGTCTGGTTTTGTTAAAAAGGGGCAAACTAGGGCTTATTGCAAAATTTTTGTTGAATTGTTACCCGAGACTACCAATGTTCTATCTGCGAATGAACATGAATGGAGGGATGTTTTTTTTAGGTGTAGGAATCCAATCACTAATTCCTCAACATGGGATTTGTTTTATTCCTTTTTCAATAACAGAATTAAGGGCCCTGCAATGTCAAATCCATGGGATTTCAAGTTGGACAAGTTAATAGTGTTAGATATCTTTATTGATGTAGATTTTCTTAGGGAATTAGCCCTTAGATATTGCACATCAACCAAGGTTATTAGAAGGGAAAACCACAGAGCCCTAGTGACAGTTGATATGAATTTAACTAATGGTTTTGGTATCATTAGTGCTAATTGTACCAAAATTAACTTTGAGAGAGAACAAAGGAATTATGTAACCCACAAGTGGGTCTTTAGAAAATAAGTGGTGCCTAGGTTCATGCCTAGAGAACCTGATAGAATGACTATCCCAGTTCTTGACATGTAAAGGAGCATTTTCCCCTTAAATATTTCCAACACTATTTTATCTCCATAGCTTAGGGGTTTTGCAAGGTTTTCAGACTTGATGTGGATGATAAGGTTCCAATTGATATAATATTTATGGTGATGGAAATCCAGAACTTGGAGGTCAATATGAACTATGAATTTATAGCATACTTGGTGAATTCCTTACATAAAGGCCTAGTTGCTATCTGAAAGAACTTTGTAGTAATTGATTTCAAACATTACTCTTTATTATGTCATTTGTTTTTATATTTCAATGATGATAATATGGATAAAAGGTTGTACTTGGAGAAGGTTTCCCCATCTAGAGAGAGGATGCTTGTGTAGTTTTGGATAAGAGTGTGGGATATGAGCCACCCAACGCCAAGTTTTATATATTTTAAGAATTGGATTGTTGCCCCCATCATGAAACTCTTAGGGAAGGAAAGAAATAGGCTAAGTCTTCAAGTGAGAAAGTTGATAAGGCCAACTCAAGAGGTTTCTAATGGTCCCTTTGATCACAACTGGGGTGATTTTTATTTCTTTGATGACTTCACTGTGTTTAGATTTTATGGTTTCCCGTATCCTCTACATATATTGTCAATCTTTGTACCTAACAGAGTTGTTATTGATTTTTTCTACCAATTATTGCTAGTTGAGATGGAATAATTGCAAGGTAAGAGAAGGGGTACTCTTGTGCCCATATTGATTAAAGTTTTATGATTCTCCATTGGCATGAAGGTATTTGAAGATCTCAACACATTCTTGAAGAAATTCAAGTTGGAGACTGCTCCCCCAGGTTTTGCGATGCATAGGATTTTATTAGGGGGTAATTTTCACATATGATATGTTTGGTGAAGCTTCCCTCTCATGATCCTTTGGATGACAAATATGTAGTGAGAAATTTTTACTCCAAGAAGGATTTTCTAGAAAAAAGGGAAAAATGGATGAATATGATGATGTGAAAAACAAGGATGATTGAGGTAAATAATGATTTCCCTCTATTTAATCCTGATTTACCTCCTTTTTAAAATAATTGAGGAGATAATGAAAAATTATGAATCTCTAATGTCTCAAATGCCAATTCTTCCACCTCAGCAGCAAGAAAGAGAAATTATAGTTTCAATTTTAGAAGATGATTCTGACTCTTCCTCTTCTGTTGAGGAACCTCCTCCTAAAAGGGAAAGGACTAGGCCTCAAATTTAGGAGTATACCTATAATGATATCGGTGATAGGGATGATCATTAATTTGATCAAAGAACAAGGAGGCTCGGGGAGAATCTTAGTGAAGGACTTGGTGATGGTTTGGAATTATATAAGGATCAATGATTGGGCAAATTGATAGATGATAGGGAGATTTCTTCTCATAAATTATTAGACGATGGAGATTTCATACATACTAAAGAGTTAAAAAAATTCTTATTGAATTTGAAAGGAAGAGACGTTAAGAGGTTGATATATCAAGAGGGAAGACCTTATAACTTGGATCGAAAGTAAGTTGGACTTGCTACTTTGTAACAATGTGATCCTAATTAAGTACAATTAACTGTTGAAGAGGCCAGGAAACTTGTCATGGATAGTGGTATGTTATTGCTTCTAGGATGGTATTTGCAGTCCACATTTATTATTGATCAAATTAGGAATCTGACTAACCATGTGTTTTCCTTTGAGAATCACTATGATGATTTCTTGAGAGGGTCTTGTTCCAACCCTAAATCAAAAACCATTTCTATTTGGGTGTTGGTCCCACTGCACACAAGCCCCATGTGATAAGTATTGGTGAATAAAGGTGAGGTGATACCATCGTTAAGACTGTTCAGAACACTTCTTTTGTGGAGATTGCATACATGCTTAACCATATTTTAATGATGAATAAGGCAATTGTAGAGGATAGAGAAAAGAGGAATAAGGAGATATATAATGACTTTGTGGTCATTTCTAATAAGTATGAGGAGGTCCTAATTGAGAATTAATAATTGAAAGAAACATTAGAGATGTATGTTTCATGGTTTCATCTCATCCCATCTATAGATCCTATAGATGAACAATCAGTTGTAGGTGAGGCAGTTTCATCTCAAGATGTACAAAATAGGTTGGAGGATTATGTTAGAAAGATTGAATCTTTAGAAGAGAAAGTGAAGAAAAAGAGTGACAGTGTTCTCATGCAGGTTCTTCAACATAGGGTTGAAAAGATCAAGCCTAAGGTTAATGTTTTTCATGAAGACAT
Organism: Thuja plicata; assembly: GCA_018584345.1. NCBI lineage: Eukaryota > Viridiplantae > Streptophyta > Pinopsida > Cupressales > Cupressaceae > Thuja > Thuja plicata. The sequence goes on along the minus strand of MU226880.1, from coordinate 6,333,754 downwards.
ATTTTTTCCATTAGTATGAAAGGAACAATAGTTTTGAACCATCGGTAATACCAACACTGAAAGTTAGGATTAGTGCAACTCGATAAAAAAGTTCAAGCAAACCCGACGACACAGTGCAACCCAAAAATGTTACAAGGGAACCCAATAGAGAAAACCCAATAGAGGAACCCAAAAAGTAGATTACATTGCAACCTGATAGACTACAGAGCAACCTGAGCACCAGTCTACCAAGAGATAGTTAGTATCCCGAGAAATGTGGATCTGACTTCCACGTCAGATAAAACACTTGTGTTTTATATTTAGCTTTTATATTAGCTTTAAATCCATTTCTTGAGGGACAAGCAATATAATTGTAATTGTTTTAATCAATCTAACTGATAGAAAACATACAAACTAGGAGATCAAGGTCAAGTTGTAAACCTTCAATCATAGAGTTATCATTCTAATACGTGAAACTCATATAGGTCTAAATAATTGTATAGATAGATATGTAATCTATTAGAACACATGTGTGTGATGATGATTGTAGCCGAGGAGCACATCTATGGATCAAACTAAGAGTTTTATGCAGAAGAACAGCTAAGGATGAAATCAGTTATCAAGAACAAGAACCAAGGCTACCAAGCAGAATAGAGGTATTGATCAATCACAATAGGTGATAAATATACATGTAATCATTATTGGATCTATAATCAGCAAGTATAGATTGCATATACTCAGGTCACTAAATATTTTTTACTACATTGTAACAAGTGTATCAAATAGAAGAAATCCTTGTGAAAGTGGATTTAACAATCCTTTTTAAATATCTTAACCAAGTGCACACTAATCAGTGTTGCTAAAGCTCTAAAAGAGTAGACCTTAACCAGTCTTTACATAATACTCCTAACAGGGTAGATCATCAGAAGTGATCAAATTGTAAGCCTTAACCACCCCCTTCCATTCTGCAGATAGTGAAGCTTTGTGGGTTTCATCCCCACTGCATTTTTTACCTTCTAACAGGGGTTTTCTGTGTTACCAAATCTTGTGTCATATGTCTATAAATTTCATGAATGTTTTACATGCTAAATGAATAGTGATTTAATATAACATACACAAAGATAGAATATAATATATGGTTGGTAATACAATTTATTAAAAAAAGATTAAGGTTAAGTGATAAAAGTTTTGAGCGTACTGATTCACCCCTTCCCTCTCAATACACCATTCCGTTATTTCCAACAGTTCATGGTTCCTATTCTTCTTTAGTTCAATCTGAGAGGCTATGATTTTATTTCCTACTTGGAGGATTTTTTCATTGAGTGATCAGCAAGGTTGGTTCTTATGATCCAATTTGATGTTGCAACAAGATACAGGGATGATCTTCCTCCTATTACTGAGGACACCAAAGAAATGATCAATTTGGTAGTTTCTTTATTGTCATTTTTCAAGGGGAAGAAACAATTAATTAATACCAAATTAAAATCCTTGTTAGGCCTTGACCATCCTCTAGTTCCACATATTTTAGATAAAGACAAGAACATGAAAGAAGTAGAGGGTTGGAAATATGAGACCATTATTTATGTTGATAGTGATATTGATACGCTGAAGTTCAATGATTTTTTGGATGTGAAGATTAAGTTTGAGACTATTTTTACCAAGTTCATTAGAGACTCCCATGCTATTATAAAATTCAAGTGGGTAGAATTTGTCTCACAGATGGATAGTTTGAAATATTTTAGGTGGCCGGGAGAGAAAGAAGTAAACAGATGGAGTACTTTTATCAAGGAAAAGAGCATACAATTTACTCAATGACAAGGCTCAACCTCTCCTTTTTGCTTAATTTTTTTAAATCTCATTGTGTGATGATAGGTCCATGACTAATAGACTCCAAGGAGGTTAATCAGTTATCTACATGGACATCTTGCCAAGCTCATTTATGCCACTGATGTGCCACATTGTTAGGAATAAAATTGGTAACCAACTTGAAGGTGATAGGCTAATTTTAGTGTCCTCATTTTTTTCCATCTAGTTTTCTTGTTGTCTTTTCTTACAACTTGCAATAAACACATCACCATTTGTTTCAATTGTGTTGTTGTTGCAGTTCTAGCGGTTGAGATTTATGTTCTAGAGAATCAAAGTTTGAATGTCTTTCAAGATTTTTTTCTTTGCTAAGATAAGTTAGGAATACAATCTCTATTTTGATTCAATTCCAACAAATAATCTGAATCTTGTTGCATCCCCCAAGTTATATAATGGATTCTAGGATCATTTGTTGAAGGTTCCTAAATTTTGTATTCATTGAGAGCATAATATAAATAGTTTTAATTCTTAGGGTTTGATAGGTTGATATTATGAGATATGTTGGATAATATGGTATAATGAATTCACTATTTTAAATATCCATATGATAAGTCTAATTGTCTTTATGTTGTATTTAAATTCTCATATGAATGCAATATAAAGTATTTTCTTATTTATCCTTCTGCATACAATTTTACCATTCTCAATCTTTCTTTCAAGGAAAAAATTAAATATGCTTGAATTGATAAATGCGAGAATTGTATGTATGGTATAAATCTGATGATAATATTGTTTATTTGGGATTAAATATATGTTAATCATATTAAGTAATCTTCTTCTTGTGTGTCTCTGAGAAGTTGGACATAAAGTTGGATGTGTCTTATAGTTTTTAGACTTTATTTCCCTATAGGTTAAGCATTGGTCTTTAAGTCATGTTAGAATACTATTTGGAGAGAAAAATAATCCATAAATCTGAAATCATTTTACTTTCCACGTTGTTGATTTCATGGTAAATTATTTGCATTCTCAGTAAGAAACTAGAAGCTATGGTGAGAAATTTGTTATATGACAATTCTTGCAGCCTTTGGAAACATTTTCTTTGATTGTTCCTGCAACCACTGCAACTATGTTCTTTGGTTGTTCCTAAAACCAAGAAAGAACAAAGTAACTTCATGTTTGTTTTCTAAGAACTATGTTTCTATTATCTATTTTAGTCATTTTTAATTGTTAATTCATTTTTAATACTCATGCTATTTCCTTTCAAGAATTTTCCTTTAGTATTATTTCATTTCCATCTCTATGTTAGTATAACTACTAGTAATTCCTAGTGCGGATATAGTGTTGAGCCGTTTCAAGTTCACCTCCCTAGGTTGATAAAGAAATGAGCCTTCATGATGAGTAATATAACTAATTAGGTATGGGTCCCATGGAAGGGGGATTTCTTCAAGGAAGATATTCAATCCTTTTAGATCGATGCAATCAAGCTCGAAGGATCCAATAATGGACTATCCAAACTTACATCCAATAAAAAAACAACAATGGAAACCAAAAAAAACAAAGATATAACAACTTATATCAACTTATATTATCTCTGAGACTCAATTACATGCAACATGCCAGCTTGTAAGGCCTTCCTGGTTATGGCCAATACATCAATAAATTCAACAAGATCTCACAGGATCCAACTTCACCAACCTACCCTATAGCTAAGTGGAAGAAACCATATATAAACTTGTTCTTGCAAGCCACCAAGAAATCTTACAAGTTTCTTTCTTACCCACTTACTATTGTCTGATATCAAATTTCCACTTTCTCCCTTTCCCCCTAAAATGCTACCTACATACTTCTTTTATACAACACAACCACAAGTCAGCTTCACAAACCAATATTAAATGACAGTCGACCTAATACAATCTATGATGAATAATATTAAATGACCTAGTCAGCTACAAATAAACAATAAATACATAGAAGAAAGCACAAAATCAAATTTAGGTCCACACAAGATCCAATGCATCAAATGTGTATGCTTTGAAAATATGCACAATCCCAATGACCCCCTCAAATCATAGATGCAATCTCCAATATCCACCCAATCCAATGAACTCATCAACCGAGACCCCCAAGTTGATACCGAGAACAAAAAAGCCACCGAGCCCATTCAATAAATCAGCACTACCAACAGACACCGAGTCCATTCGGTGAAGAAAAGCACTCCTTCCACTAAGAATCAAGCACCAAAATGACTGAGAACAATTAGACTCCACTGAGGTCTGCCAACTGACCTACCGAGTTCCAAACTAAACTTAAACATATTTTTGGTCGACACACAATTGCCAACTTCCCTAGGATGCTCTTGGATTAGACACCCTAGGTGTGAAAAGATGTTCTAGTAGCTCCATGAACATATTTTTGGATTCATCACATAGATCCCAAACTGATTCTTTATATACATATCCTCCGATTCTTTAACTGATACACCAACATGTTAGTTCTTCTACTTTCTCTTACCATTAACACTCTCTAAAGTGTCTTCATATCTCTGAACCTTAATGTCTGCACCAACCCTTGCTGTCATCTCAGATTCGCTACCAATGCTCAATTTCCTCCTTCCTTTCTCGTCATCCTTCCAAGGAATCAAAATAAACTTTTTTCCATCTTTTGGGATAGTAAATATGTTCCTTTTACAGTCATGAATAGCCTCTCTATCATACTGGAAAGGTATACCAAGTAAAACATGACAAGAAATCATCTCCACAATGTCACATAATACTCCATCCATATAAGAACCAATGTGAAAACTTACCATACATTTGTCCTTCACCTCTACTGCATGATCTTCTTGTAACCAACTTATCCTATAAGGACAAGGATGTTTTTGTTGGCAATTTGATACTTAAGGTGTATGTGATTTATTTTGTGTTGTTATTATGGAAACAAAGTCATATGAATTTTTTTCAAGTAAACTTAGAAGAAAAAAATGACTAATTATAGAAGACAAAATAGAACAGAGTTATACAGTCGATCAGAGCACCAGCGCACGTGCGTAAGATTGAGTCATGCTACGCACATTCATACATAAGCTCTATGATATGTTTTTGTGTTTACCCTATACACGCATGGTACAAAATGATAGTACGAAAAAGTTACAGAAAGATTAAGTGCACTAACAGTTCAGAAAACAAAGTATGGAGCCGACCTCAAGTTTTTGGATTAGCGTATAATCTTTTGTTTTGTAAAGGCTATGCACCTATTGTAATAAGTTAGTAATTATGTCTTAAACATTATTGTAAACATGCTTAAGCCAATTTTTTTGGAAGCATTGTGAATGTTGTTTTTGGGCTGACTAAGGTCTTGTTTTTTGCAAGTAGAGTGGGTTTATCCATGGAGGAAACTCTATAGTTAAGCGCGCTCGAGCTGGAGTAGTATTGGGATGGGTGACTCCCGGGAAGTCCCGGTGCTTCACCTCTGTGTGCATCACCTAGATCCAATGAGTGCTAAGTGTTCCATTCATTCTCATGAGAGATGGGTTCATGTTGAACCACTACTCATGAATTATGGGTCAATGAGTTTGACTCAAAAACTACACAGTTAAATCCTGATAGCAATATCACAATAAGGTCTTGTTTTCAGTCGCGTCTATTCAGGCATGTATATATATATTATACATGCACTTTTGTATTCATGTGTCATCGAAGAGAAAATAGAGAAGATTTCAAGAAGAACAATATGAGCAAGTCAATATGAAGTAGAGCTCTACAAGTTATTTAAGCATCAACGCATAAATGGAACTCATCAGACAATAGTGTCATTACACCAGTTCATTTTTGATATAGTATATATCAGTCATTAGAAGGTTCTAGCCTTCATCGTATTGAGCAGTGAGCTTTGGCAGTGAGCCAACCACCTCTAATAGGGTTCTTGTAAAGACTCCTAATAGGGTCATTGTACTTGCATTGTAAATATTGCTCCTAATAGGGCCAAGGAACTTTAACAGGTTCATTATACTAGTACAATTATTTGTGGGTACTAATTCCCATTGGGGTTTTCCTCTTGTCAAGGTTTCCCCATAAAAATATTTGGTGTTATGTGTTATTGTGTTATGATTTATATGTTATCTATTTGATTTATGTTCAAATTTATGAAATAGAATAATTAATCAAACAATGATTCACCCCCCCTCTCTCAGTGTTTCCAACAATTGGTATCAGAGCTCTGGTCCTCTGAAAGAAAGTTTAACCACTTGAGGAGATCATGGATTCAGTAGAAGCTAAACATCTGAAAAAGAATCTTGAAGCAACCCTTGAGGATCTTGATAGATCTAAAAAATAAAAGTAATAACTAAAAATAGAAGTTTATGGCTCCCAAATGCTTATCAAGAAATTAAGAAAAGATTTGAAAGATTGCTCCACAAATGATTTGGGAAAAATGGTCAAGAAACTCAGTGAAGAGAACATGTCTTTAAAAGATAAGATTGAATATCTGAATGAAGAACTTACAGATAGCCTAGTAGATATTGAAGAAAATACCAAAGAGAGTAAAAAATTAGATGATGAACTTATGCAAGAAAACATGAAAATCTTGGAGTTAGAAAACATCAAGAAAAAGATAGAATGTGAATTAACAGAAGCAAAAGAAAATATTGATAAACTACACACAAGTTATGATCTAATTCAATCACATCTTTATGCACAGAAGATAAAAGGTGATACTACTGGTGTTGGATACAGTGTAGCTCAAATTGAGATCAATTCAATGTAAGAAAGAAAGAAAACACAAGAGACATTTACTGAAGCAAAGAAAACTGAGAATCTTGCAGAGGCTAAAACAGATCCACCTAAAGATGAACTTAAGATAGTTAACAAAACTTTGTATGCTTGTAACAAGCATGGAAACTTGGAAAGATATTATAAAGAGGTAAGAACTTTCAATGGATATTGTTACTCCTATAATAAATTTGGTCATAGGGCTATTCATTGCAGAACAAGTCAAAGAAATCAGTCACAACAGAATCAAAGAAATCTGAATCAACACAATCAGAGAAACTATCAGAACATTACATGTCAGATATTTAATTATAATGGTTACTCAGCCAAGTAGTGTAGCATGATGAACATACCTCTAATCATTTGTCACTCATGTGGCAAATCTGGACACATCTCAAGGTTCTATAGATCCAGAACTCAAAAATAAGAGAAGCCTAAGGAATCATTATTTGAAGAATCTGGTGAAGTCAATTTTGTAAAATCCACAAAAGATTAAGGTAAAATATGGGTTGAAGTAAAGAAAGATAATGATGAAAAAAGGTAGTTGATGCATCCATAGTGGACACACCTTCTACTTCTAGTTAGTTGACCCTCATGGTCTTAGGGGGGGTTATTCTAGCTCTGAACCCCTGCACAGCTGGTATACTCACCTCCGAGTATGTGCCTATGGATTCATGTATTTGGTGACAAATTGGGGAAGTATGCATGGACACATAGCTTGAACAGTGATAGAAGAAAAGATTTAAATTCTCTATGCAAGCCGCTTTACGACAATGATAATTAAAGGGAATAATCCTTTATATAAGATTGTAAAAGAACTTTAATCCTCACTTTGCATTCAAGATTGAGCACTCAGAGAGAACAGGAGATCTTAGAATCAAAAGCAATAAAGGTTAACAATTTGGTTGGTTGGTGAATGGATTGAAGTCAAAATAGAACCCTAGCAGTCGCGTCATTTCAGAATTGCAATGAAACCCTATTTAATCAATCAACAAGTAAGTATGGAAACCCCTGTAGTATTTGACATTGCTGAAAGGAAGAGATCTATGTTTAAGAAGCATCCATTCAATTCTATACTAGATGATGTAGAAGGGGCATTTTCCAAGACTCCGCTAGGATTCATGCATGTAGAAGACATACGCGCATACATCTATTGCAAGAAGGAAACCATTGGGGATAATAGCATAGAAACTCTTATGGAATCAATGATGAAACCAAATTATTCATTCAAGGATGAATATGCGCATCTCACTGATAACCCTATCTTTGAGTATTAAAATGCGCATGAGTTCTACAAACCAGAATGGGTCAAAATTCTATTGAGTAGGATACATGATTATCTATATTTGATTTGTGAAGTTCCTATCTGCATTACTGCTGACCTAATTCATGATATGACTAGACTTCCTAAGGTTGGACCAGTTCTTCCCATTGGTAAAGATGTTAAAAATCAGGTTGAGCAAGCATGTTTGTCCATGAGTGATAGGCGTGGGATGACTGTCAATCCCATTGTGGAAGAAGACATCAAAATTCTCACAGTGATACTTGGTTACAAGTTTTAGCATGCAAGCAGGCTGAATAGTGTGTCCACAACTACTATTCTGGCAACAATAAGGATGGCTAAAGATGACACTCAGTATAATATCTTTGAGATATTGTGCACACAACTGATTGAAAACATTAGAGCTATCAAGCATGACAAGAGCAAGATATTCAGATTTGGCTCCTTGATTATCTACATGTACTTTCACATTGTTGGTAAAGTTTCTAACCTTTACCGAGACAAGAGAAAACCCACTATGTCTCAGATATCACTAAAGGCTACATCAGAGAGCACTGCTAAGGATTCTATGGACATAGAGATAAAAACATTCAGGATCAAGATGCAGAAAAGGTTTAGAATACTGGAGAAGATAGTTGATAAGTACAAAGACACCATATGTTTCATGGTGGAAACTAATTGCACATGCATGGAAGTAGTTGAACCAAGAACCAAATGGATTCACCCACTTGGTTATGAAGTTGAGGAACATGTGTTGGAAGGATATGCACAAGTTCTTTTGTCTGTGCCCAAAGGTCCAAATGAGCCAAGATGGGGTACATACAGAGAGAAGACGAATCAAGTTGATTATGTCTTATAAAGTGTAGATAATAAAAGAAAGGCATCAAGGATTACATATAATATCCTAAAAGTTCATGGGGTTACACAAGATGACCTAGATAAAGCAAGGGAGGCTAAGATTGAAAAATAAATCAAGAAGACTCCTGCAGAAGTAAAAATAGAAAAATTTGATGACATTCCCAAGAAGACGATGAAGAAATCTGATGAAGATACATCTGTGCCCTCAACTACTATTGACTTGGAAGAATCTCCACCATCAGTACCAAGTAAGTTGACTAGAAGGAGGAAGAAAGTTCCCAAAGGTCACCCATCCTCAAGGAAAACAAGGAGCAAGGTAAAGAACACTCAAGCCCCTCCCGAGGTAGGATTCAGACCTATTCTAATAGTCTTAAAGAACATAATTGTTAATGAAGGAAGACTAGAATCTATTAATAATGTCTATGACAAATACCAAGAGATAGACAAATCAGAAAATCATTCTATGATTATCTCTCACATGATCAAGTTTAAAAGGACAGCATTGGAACTTAAAATAGTCATACCAGACAAAGTATGGAACATACTTGATGTATTGAAAAGGCAAGAAATTGAAGAGGATATGAGGATTAGAGAAGAAACATTAGACAGTCTTCTCCTTGTTTTCTCACATGATGAGAAAGCTATACTGTTGGATTTGGTAAAACCTTCATAACCAAAACAAGAATACTTCATATCATGAACAAAGAGTATGAACTGATTGGTGAAGAGACTCAGAAAGCCTTTGAGTAAGTATTTTTGGATAGACATATGTATCCATCAATGGTGCCTACACCAAAGATGACTCCAGTTCCTCCCAAACAAGATAAAGAACCAGTGATTCAAAGTGGGCCTATGACAGGTCTACAGGATTCAGTGCCCACTATTTCAACACCTTTTGATATAGCCAAAGATTTAGAAGAAACTATTGTTATTGATGATGTTAAGATATCCATGACTACTTCTTACGATAACATAAAAAAAGTTGAAAAAGCATTTGTCAGCACTGAAGAGACAGAGAAGGTATGCACTGATAACACTTCCTTACAATAGGATGAAGTTCCCTCTAAAGATTCAACATAATTGAATAATGAGGAAGACAATCAATCTAATGAACCACCTATTATGGAGATCCCAGTAAAAATTGAATGTATGGATACTAGTCAGAATACTATATATACTCCATCCATTCAACCATCAACTTCATTGTTGTCAAGTTTAACTCTTGACTCAGCAATTCTAGATGCATGGGGAGTAGAAGACTTGATCAAGATCAGTGTCCTAACCATGGAAAAAGCCAAAGACAAACAAGTTATGAGAGACCCTCTCTTTTTGGAGTTAGTGAACATTTTGAATGACCTAGTGCCTCCAGACAAGAAAGTGGCTAAAATTCAGTCAGTTGATGATGTAGATAGCACCCTAACAAGCTTCAAGGCACACTTCACAAGTTTAGTAGACTCAGCTACTAAAACTGTAGAGGAAGAGTATAAAAAGGAAAGATTGAATGAATTGGTAAAAAACTTTTCCTTAGATTTAAATTCATTGAAGATTGGTCAGACAATACTGAAAGAGTTGGCATCAAAAGGCAGAAAGATAATAGCAAATTGCATGGACAGAGGCAAACTCACCTCTGAGCACATAAAAACGATAGAAGAGGAAGATATCTTGGTTGATAACATAAGGCAATCAGTTGAAAAATCATCCCAAGACATCAATATCTGCAATAACATCTATCAAGGGTAGATAGACAAGATTGAAAAGGCTAAAATGGAGATTAGTAAGATAAGGATCAGGCAGACTCAACTGAGAAATGCACTTGCACCCTCCTTAGCAGTTTTGAATGAGAACATAAAATAGATTGATGCAACCATTGCCACCTATGATCAAGGACCCTACATGGATCTGAAAAAGATGGAGAAGCTTAAATATTCCTTATGCGCCCATCTGCAGACAATTGATGCATTGAAGGCATTATAGAAGCAAGAGATCAAGAATCTGTAGATTTCTTATCCAGATGTGTACATGGAGTAAATATCTAGAAACTTACAATTTTGACACCTTTCCCATTAATGTCAAAGGGAGATTAATGTATGTATATAAGGAATATGTTATATAGCCAAAGTTATGATAGAAAGCCTTTTTGTTGTAAAGTCAAAGTTTAAGCAACTTGGCCACATTCCTTTGTTTCCATTAATGACAAAGGTGGAAATTGTTGGCAATTTGACACTTAAGGTGTATATTGTTAGGATTAGGATCACTGAGAGGGGGGGGGTGAATCAGTGATCTATCAATTAATACTTTTTCTTATTATCTAAATCTTTACTTAATGGTTATGTACTGAACTTGAATATCAATGCAAGTAAGATAAATATACACAGCACATAACACCATATATGATTATGGGGAAACCCAATGTAGGTGAAAACCTCGGTGGGAATTAGTACCCACAAATATTCTGTACTAGTGTCTTATGATCCTTGTTAGAAGATCCTTAACCCTGCTAGGAGTTTTCTTTACAATACATGAAGTATAGTGACCTTGTTAAGGGTCGGACCCTGTTAGGAGTCTTTTAAAATAACCCTATTAGGGGTGGTGGACTCACTATCCAAGGACTCACTATCCAAATGGTGAACACTACAACCTTCTGGATATTTGATACACACTATATCTACAAGGTGAACTGCTGTTATGACACTGCTTGTCTGATCAGTTCCTTTTGTGTGCTGATGCTTTAACCTCTTGTAAAGCACTACAACAATCTTATCTTCACTTTGAAAGCTTCTACTTCAATATCTATAGCATCAACATATGATAGATATATCTTTGCTAGTTTTACACTCTGCTCTATTTTTCTTATCTCTGGCTTCCGTAACTTTTCCCATCACAAATGACCTTCTATAAGTGCTTCCTTAAAGGAAATTAACATGTCAGCTTTATGAAACCTTTTACCATGTATCTTGATCACTTAACTAACCATGCAACCCTTCATTAAGTCATCTTCACATTAATTATAACTGCTTTACTCAAACCAAACAGACACATCTTTTCACACAGTCCGCTTCACCAAAATAGCTCTAAATAATTATCCTGGATGAATCAAGTCATGAAATTTTAACCATAGATTTTTAGGTCACTAAAAATTACTAATCTAAAGGCACAAGTCTTTAGGATGAGTGCAACTTCCACTCGAAAACAATCTTTGTCGGCTCTTTCCATGATCTCTGTCCTGTTCTGGCAATCACTGGTTGTACCTATTCAACTGGCTATATCTTCTTCATACTTATAGATCTGATCATCCTCTCTTATAATTAGCATGTAAACATACTCATAAGATTATCTTCAAAGGCACATATCATTTGGATAGTAAATGAACACACGCTAATCAAAACTATAACAGTCTGTTCCTTGCTCTGTCCTATTTTATGTACTTAGCCAATTTATGATCTTTTGATAATGTGTGTTGACTCCAAAACTTCATATGACTTTGTTGCCATAATTACAAGAAAAAATAGAGTCATATACTTTAGTATAGTCAACTTTCCAACAATCTCCCCCTTTGTCATTAATGGCAACAAAGGAATATGGTGAAGTTACTATCTGTACTTTTATACAAAAACTCTCTATCTTATATCT
>MU226880.1:6297194-6321303 GCA_018584345.1 Thuja plicata | reverse complement strand
GAATTAACAATCTGTAGATGGGTGCATAATGCATATTGTAGCTTCTCCATCTTCTCCAAGTCTGTGCTAGGACCTTGATCATATGATAGACTCCATATTCTATACATTACTTTACTCACCCTTTGATGTTATCTTCTATGTCTTCTCAATCTTATCAATCTGCCCCTGATATACACATATCGATATCGGTGGAGGGATCTTCCACAGATTTCCTTATCTTCTCTATCATAGCCTCTACCTCCTAGATCTTCTTTGTAATGATGGACTCTTAACTTGCCTGATCATACAGTCAACAATAATCTTTCTGCCTTTTTCTGCAAACTCTTTCAAGGATGCTTGACCAACTTTGAGTGAACTAAGATCAAGTGTAAAGTTGCTAACCAATTCATTGAGCCTCTTCTTCATATACTTCTCTTCTGCAATATCTAATCTATTTTTCATGAATTCTTTAGATTATATACTCCCACTTAATTATTTACTCCCCATGAGTCTAAGTTTGTTATGGGTGTAAAACTTTACAACAATGATGATGAATTGTCCATCACTCCAGTCTTCTCTTATTCTGCTTTCTTTTTTGTGATATCTTAAATTAATATATCTCCTTGCTGATATAAAGACTCTCAGCTTCTTGAGTACTCAAAAATGTTTCTTCAATATTTTCTAGGTTAATATCCATTTCTGCCATTGATACTTCAACATTATCAATCACGAATGTATCCTCCATGTCCTTGGCCATGGGCGCATAATCTTGTGGACCTGTCATAATAGTTTTCGCATGACATTTCAAATTTGTATCATCAATCAATTTTGCTCTTATGTGAATTCTCTTTTGTTGTATTCATACTTAGATGATCAATAAGTATGTGCTTCCAAGGATAACATCAGGTCGGCTCCAAAACAAAATCTCCAACGGCTATACTTATATATGTGCTTTCAAGGATAACATTAGGTCAGCTCCAAAACAAAACCTCCAATGGCTATACTGATACTCTCACATAGAACACTGCTCAACAAGATTTCGCTTCATGAAATTCACGCGCTGAGGCATATTGATAAATCACTTCCGAGATGTTTCAAATATTTTCTTGATATCAGTCTCTACTGAAGAATGTAATTGTGACGCTTTGCTACTTGATTTCAATTTCTCCTTTGATTATACATTTGCTTACTCAATTGTTAAGTAATTTTTCAACTAATTTTTGAAATGACGTGTCCGCGCTTGGGCTTCTGTTCAAACTCAAATTACATTGCTTAACAAATAATGATTATCAATCTCCTTTCTTTGCTGATGAGAATAACTATAATGCATTAATAATACAACTGCTAGGGCTTCTATGATCTCCAATCATTTATTTTGACTGCAAGTGAGGACTTGGTGATTGCAAAGTAGATTTCTGCCATTAATACTTTCTGCGTAGACACAAAAAGCAACTGTAACTTTCCTTCTTTCTCCTGATAACAATTTAGATCGTGTTCTCTTGCATACTTCATCACAATGTCACCAAACAATTGTAATCCAAGGTGCATACTCGGAGGTGAGTATACCAGCCACATAGGGGTTTAGAGCTAGAATAGCTTCCCCTAAGACCATGAGGGTCAACTATTCAGAAGTAGAAGATGCGTCCACTGAGGATGCATCTACTACCTTGTTCTCTTCCTTTTCCTTCTTTACTTTGACCCATATTTTGCTCGCATCTTCTGTAGCTTTCACAAATTTGATTTCTCCTTCCTTATCCCATAATGAATCTTCTGACATTTTAGGGCTTTCCTATCTCTGTGCTCTAGGTCTACAATGCTTAGAGATGTGTCCAACTTTTCCACATGAGTGACAAATGATAGGAGGTCTGGTGTTATTATTCATCATGCTGCACTTCTTGGCTATATGTCCATTGTAATTACATATCTGATATGTAATGTTTTGAGGGCTTCTAACATTTTTCTGAGGATAACTTCTTTGTCTTTGCTGATTCTGATTTCTTAGATTATTCTGATTCTTGTTCTTCTGACTTGTTTTACAATTTATAGCTCTATGACTAAATTTATTGCATGAATAACATTAACCATTGAAAGGTCTTACCTGTTTACAATTCCTTGCAATATGTCCATGCTTGTTACAGGCATAACAAGTATGGTCAACTAGCTTGCATTCATCCTTAGGTGGTTCAACATTGTCTTTAGTCTGATTTCCAATCTCCTTAGTATCTGTAATGTCCTTTGGTGCTTTCATTCTTTCTCGCATGGCATCAATCTGAATTTGTGCTTCATTGTATCCTATACCGCTAGTATCTCCTCTAACCTTTTGAGCATACAACTATGATTCTATCAGATCCTTGCTTGTGTGTAACTTGTTTATATGATTATTTTTTGCAATCAATTCAGATTCCATCTTATCTTTGTTGTTTCTTAACTCCAAGATTTCCATGTTTTTTTGTCTCAGTTCTTCATCTAACTTCTTGTTTGCTTTGACTTGATCATCATAGGCATCTTGATTTTTACATAGCTTTTCATCTAATTCTTCAATCTAATCCTTCAGAGATGAATTTTATTCATTCAAATTTTTGACTACTTCCCCCAAATCATTTGAAGAACAATTCCTTAATTCTTTTTTCAGTTTCTTGATAAGTATTTGCATGCCTTCAACTTTTAGTTTTAGATCTTCATTTTCTTTTTCATATGTGTCAAGTTCTTCACGAGATTCTACAAGATTCTTTTTCAGGTGTTTCATTTCTTCCTTCTCCATGATCTCCTCAATTCGTTAAACTTATTTTCTGAGGACCAGAGCTCTGATACCAATTGTTAGGATTAGGATCACTGAGAGGGGGGGGGGTGAATCAGTGATCTATCAATTAATACTTTTTCTTATTATCTGAATCTTTACTTAATGCTTATGTACTAAACTTGAATATCAATGAAAGTAAGATAAATATACACAACACATAAAACCATATATGATTACAGGGAAACCCAATGTAGGTGAAAACCCCGGTGGGAATTAGTACCCACAAATATTCTGTACTAGTGTCTTATGATCCTTGTTAGAAGATCCTTAACCCTGTTAGGAGTTGTCTTTACAATACATGAAGTACAGTGACCTTGTTAAGGGTCAAACCCTATTAGGATTCTTTTAAAATAACCCTATTAGGGGTAGTGGACTCATTCTCCAAGGACTCACTGTCCAAATGGTGAAGGCTACAACCTTCTGGATATTTGATACACACTATATCTGCAAGGTGAACTGCTGCTGTGACACTGCTTGTCTGATTAGTTCCTTTTGTGCACTGATGCTTTAACCTCTTGTAAAGCACTAAAAAAATCTTATCTTCACTCTAAAATCTTCTAATTCAATATCTATATCATCAACATATGATAGATATATCTTTGCTGCTTTTACACTCTGCTCTATTTTTCTTATCTCTGGCTTCCGCAACTTTTCCCATCACAAATGACCTTCTATAAGTACTTCCTCAAAGGAAATGAACATGTCAGCTTTAGGAAACCTTTTACCATGTATATTGATCACTTAGCTAACCATGCAACCCTTCATTAAGTCAGATTCACATTAATTATAACTGCTTTACTCAAACCGAACAAACATGTCTTTTCACACAGTTCGCTTCACCAAAATAGCTCTAACTAATTATCTCGGATGAATCAAGTCATGAAATTTTAACCATATATTTTTAGGTAACTAAAAATGACTAATATAAAGGTGCAATTCCTGAGGATGAGTGCAAATTCCACGTCAAAACAATCTCTGTCGGCTCTTTCCATGATCTCTGTCCTGTTCTGGCAATCACTGGTTGTACCTCTTCAACTGGTTGTATCTTCTTCATACTTGTAGATCTGATCACGATCTCTTAGAATTAGCATGTAAACATACTCATAATATTATTTTTAAAGGCGCATATCATTTGGATAACAAATGAACATACGGTAATCAAAACTATAATAGTATGTTCCTTACTCTGTCCTATTTTATGTACTTAGCCAATTTCTGATCTTCTGATAATGTGTGCTGACTCCAAAAATTCATATGACTTTGTTGCCATAATGAAAACACTAAATAGAGTCATATACTTCAGTATAGTCAAATTTCCAACATATATGACTTATTTTGTGTTGTCATTATGGCAACAAAGTCATATGAAGTTTTGTCAAGTAAACTTGGAAGACAAAAATGGCTAAGTATAAAAGACAAAAAAAACAAAGTTATGCAGTCGATCAAAGCACCAGCACATGTATGTAAGATTGAGTCAGGATATGTGCATTCATACATAAGCTCTATGATATTTTTTTTTGTTTACCCTATACACACATGGTACGGAATGACAATATGAAAAAGTTACAGAAAGATTAAGTGTACTAACAGTTCAAAAAATAGAGTATGGAGCCGACCTTAGGTTTTTGGATTAGCATATAATATTTTGTTTTGTAAAGGCTATGCACCTATTGTAATAAGTTAGTAATTATTTTTTAAACATTATAGTAAACATGATTAAGCCAATTTGTTTGGAAGGGTTGTGAATGTTGTTTTTGGGCTGACTAAGGTCTTGTTTTCAATTGCGTCTATTTAGGCATGTATATATATATTAGACATGCACTTTTTTATTCATGTGTCATCAAAGAGAAAACAGAGAAGATTTCAAGAAGAACAATATGAGAAATTCAATATGAAGTAGAATTCTACAAGTGATTTAAGCATCAACGCATAAACAGAAGTGATCAGACAACAGTGTCATTACAGCAGTTCATTTTTTATATAGTATATATCATTCATCAGAAGGGTGTAGCCTTCATCTTATTGAGTAGTGAGCTCTGGCAGTGAGCCAACCACCTCTAACAAGGTTCTTGTAAAGACTCCTAATAGGGTCATTGTACTTGCATTGTAAAGACTGCTCCTAACAGAGCAAAGGAACTTTAACAAGTTCATTATACTAGTACAATTATTTGTGCGTACTAATTCCCACCGGGGTTTTTCGCTGGTCAAGGTTTCCCTATAAACATATCTGGTGTTATGTGTTATTGTGTTATGCTTCATATGTTATCTATTTGATTTATGTTCAAATTGTTGAAATAGAATAATTAATCAAACACTGATTCACCCCCCCCCCTCGTCTCAGTGTTTCCAACAGTTTCAACCTCCTTAAACTAAGACTTCAAACCATCTCCTCAGAAACCAAGTTATCAATACTTCCTCCATCAACAATCACCTTACAATATTTACCATCAGACTTACACAGAGTCCTGAAAAATTTCTTCCTTTGACAAGAATTAGCTTGTTTTGTGAGTGGCAATGTTCTCCTAAGCAAAAGATTCACACCTTCCACCTCGATTTCATTATGTGCAACTTCATTCACCACAACATTATGATGACTACCAACCTTTTTATCTACATGGGGACATTCAAATGACCTATTTCCTTCTTCACCATAGTTATAACAGGTACCTCAGAATACACTTCTACCTGCCCTTTTCCTCGGTTCAACAGGTTTTGGTTCCTCCTCAACTCTCACTACATCCTTTACTGACTTCTCTTTCTTCTCTCTCCCTCATAAGTTACCTTGATGTCTCCTTTTCAACTTACTTATTCCTTCAATACATACTAATAATCATCCTCAACCGAACCAATATTCAACATGCCAATCTCATCTTGGATATTGAATCTAAGACCATTAACATATCTAGAAACCTTTGTTGGAGATGAGTTGAGTAACTGAGAGGGGATGGGTGAATCAGTTACCACAAAAATAAATCTAATTCCCTTAGATGTCTTAAACAAATTTATCACTATTGATCGGTTCACAAAGATATTCTATTGTCACTCAGTTAACATAGCAAATCTTAAGATATTAACTATGATTATCCCTTAGTAATTAATTGCAGAAACATAAACCATAAAACAAATAAAATGTACATAGATAACACAAAAATTTAACGTGTAAACCCAATATGGGAAAAACCACCAATTGTAACTAGTCATTGTTTTTCACTTTCTGAAGTGATCCCTTTTAGGAGCCAACCCTGTTAAAGGTTACAATAACACACTGTTAGGTGTGACCCTATTAGAGGATTTAATCACCCTGTAAGGAGTGGCCTTGTTAGAGGTCTTCAAACACTTCAATGTAGAAATTTCACCTTGTAAGAGGATATACAAAAGACTATTAAGTCTACTCTGTAAAGAGATTTTGATCATTGTTACAATTGTTAGAGAGTAACAATGGATTGACCTGTTTTGAGAAGCAACTATCTTTTTTGATTCAGATCTCTTCTCTAGCTTTAATTAATTAATCCTCACTGATTAAATATTCTATTTCAGCTCTGTATGTTCTATCCTAGATCATAATCCCATCTAAATTTGCCTCCACACTTCATATATAAACACATATATCACTTTCTTACTTACTATTCAATCCAAACTTGACCTTATATATATATGATAATCCTTGTCAATTCAGCCTTAATAAACTTCCAAATAATCAATAAAACTTAAGTTTTTGGCTTCATATAACCAATTAACCATAAAATATAAATTGTTTTTATTCGGTTGTCACTAAAAGCATAACTCGGTTAATACTCAAATCCTTCAATGCCCGACCAAGACTGTAATGCCTGAGTGAACTCGGTTAGAACTGAAAATCACTTTGGTATTCTTCAATGCATGCGAGTGCTTGGCATAAACTGACTGTGATTGGATAGGATTAGAAATTTGTGTAAACATCACTATATTTGTGTAAACATCAATGGCAATACATAATTGAATAATTTTCATCAACAATCTCCCTCTTTGGCATTGACGGCAACACAACATGTCATAATACAAATAATTATAGAGCAACAGACATAAGAATAAAATTTATTAATGTCCTTAGCTTCATTCTAATTCTCATCCAAAAACTACCTCTGTCTTCACAATCACTAAAATACAGATTTCTCCCTCTTACATTAATCTTTGTTTCTAATTAAATTTCTCCCTATGTCATCAATCTCTCCCTCAGTAATCTTTATGACATCAATAATCTCTGCCTCTTTGAAAACCAATGCCAAAGACACCATCCAATACATGTCCAATGAAGTTGTAATGTACCTGTTTGTACTGATTCATATGCAATAAGCTCTGAATATCTACACCAACATGTTAAATCTATTATGTAGCTCGAGTGATGTATCACTAAACTATGTTTTAGTGAGCCTCAGTTAGGGGAATCACCCCTAGATTTCCTCTAAGATAAAAAAATTCATCCTTAGGTAATGGTTTTGTGAACATGTCTACAGTTTTTTCTTTAGTATTCACATATTCCAATCTTACTTCCTTGTCTTGAACCAATTCTCTCAATAAATGATACTTTATTGTAATATGTTTAGCCTTAGTATGCATCACAGGGTTGTTTGAAATGGTAATTGCACTAGTGTTTCATAGTAGATAATGATTGGTTCTTTGTTTTCTTCCTTCATACCTGACAACATTTGTTTGAACCATATAATATTTGAACAATTAATTATTGCAGCAACATACTCTACCTCTATTGTAGACTAAGAAATTCAGTTCTATTTCTTGCTTGTCTAGGAAACTAACCTCTTTCCAAGAAATAATGATCCACCACTGGTGCTCTTTTTGTCATCAACACTTCCTGCCGAATCAATATCACTAAAAGTATTCAAACCAAAGTTTCCTCCTTTCTTATACCATAATCCATAATCTTCAGTACCCTTAGGATATCTTAGAATCCTTTTGATAGCCATTAAGTGATTCTCTCTAGGATTAGCTGAAAACATTGCAAAAATACCGACTGCTAATTTAATATTAGGTCTAGCGTGAACAACATATTGAAGTTTACCAATCATGGATCTGTAGGTAGTCTGATTTACCTCCTTTGAATCATCATCCTTAGGCAACTTATGTCTAGTAGGCATAGGTGTTCCATCTGGTCTAGAATCTTCCATCCCAAATTTATTTAGTATCTCTTTGATGTATTTAGACTGGGTAATATAGATACCATCTTTCATCTGATACACTTGTAAACCAACAAATAATTTGATTTCACCAAATATAGACATCTCAAATTCCTTACTCATAGCTTTGGAGAATGCTTTACATAAATCACCATGTCCAGTAAATAGTATATAATCAATAAATATCTCTGCTAATAGTATCTTGTTCAGAGGTCCTTCTTTGATGTACAAGCTACTATTGTCAATAGTTCTCTGAATCCAATACTTATCAAGTAACCATGCAATCTTTCATACCAGGCTCTAGGATCTTGTTTCAGTCCATACAATGGTTTGTGCAATTTGAAAACCATATTCCTTTTGTTAGGATCTACAAAACCTTCAGGTTGCTCAATATAGACTTCCTCTTCTAGGATTCCATTCAAGAATTCATATTTTACATCCATTTGATATACCTTGAATCCTTTATGTGCAGCATATGCCAGATGAGTTATGACTCCTTCAAGTCTTGCAACAGGAGCAAAAGTTTCTCCATAATTAATACCCTCTTCTTGAGCATATCCTTTACATATTATTCTTGCTTTGTTTCTGGAAAATTCTCCTTTTTTATTCATCTTCTTTTTCAAAACCCACTTAGTACCAATCACATTCTTATCTTTTGGTCTAGGTACAAGAGTCCAGGTTTTGTTCTTTTTCTATCTGCTCAATCTCTTCATTCATTGCTTCTATCCAACTTTCATCATTCAATGCATCTTTAATAGTTCTAGGTTCAATTTCACTAAGAAAAAATGTACCTTTGATTTTTTTCCTTGTCACTATACCTTCTATCTGATCTCTAATTATTTTCTCAGGTGCATTATGCCTTCTGACATACTTTGCAAGTATAGGTTCCTTCCTCTTTGATTCTGGGCTTGATCCACTATGTTCACCATGCTCAAATATTTTGTTTTGTTCTTCTATCTGTTACTCAGGTTCCACTGTCTGAGACTCGAGCGCCTCTATCTAAGACTTGGGTGCCTCTTTTTGTGACTCAGCTCCCTCTGTTTGTGACTCAGTATCTCCAGTTTGAGACTCAGTTTCTTCAGTTAGCAGTGCTGGTTGCAAAAAGGTTTGTGTTGATGAATTTCTGGAAATGAGTTGATTAACTAAGAGGGGAGGGGTGAACACGTTACCACAAAAACAAATCCAAGTCCCTTAGATTTCTTAAACAAATTTATCATTATTTCTTGGTTAACACAGATATTCTACTGTCACTTGGTTAACATAGAAAATCTTAAGATATTAACTGTGATTATCCCTTAGTAATTAATTGCAGAAATATAAACCATAATCAACTAAAATGTACATAGATAACACCAAGATTTAACGTTGAAACCCAATATGGGAAAAATTGCCAATTGCAACTAGTCACTATTTTCACTCTTCTGAAGTGAGCCCTGTTAGGAGCCAACCCTGTTAAAGGTTAAAATAACATACTGTTAGGTGTGACCCTATTAGAGGATTAAATCACCCTATAAGGAGTGACCTTGTTAGAGGTCTTCAAACACTTCAATGTAGAAATGTCACCTTGTGAGAGGATTTACAAAACATTATTAAGTCTACTATGTAAAGAGATTTTGATCACTGCTACAATTGTTAGAGAGTAACAATGGATTGACCTATTTTGAGAAGAAACTATCTTTGTTGATTCATATCTCTTCTATAGCTTTAATTACTTGATCCTCACTAATCATATATTCTATTGTAGCTCTGTATGTTCTATCCTCAATTAGAATCCCATCTGATTTCACCTCCACACTTCATGTCATAAACACATATCTCACTTTCTTACTTACTATTCAATCCAAACTTGACCTTATATATATATATATATATATATATATATATATATATATATATATATATTTGTNTATATATATATATATATATATATATATATATATATATATATATATTTGGTTTATACTGAAATCCTTCAATGTCCGACCAATATTGTAATGCCTGAGTGAACTCAGTTAGAACTGAAAATCACTTTGGTCTTCTTCAATGCTCACGAGTGCTTGGCATAAACTGACTGTGCTCATATAGGATTATACATTTGTGTAAACATCACTATATTTGTGTAAAAACCAATGACAATACACAATTGAATAATTGTCATCAACAACCTTTTCCTTATAAAACTCCCTATGTCCATATCTAATAGTCAACTTGTAGAACTCCTCAGTATAGTCTTTCACACTGAGATCTTTCTGCTTCATATTATGCAACTTCTTAAACAACTTAAGTTCATATTCGGTAGGTATGAAAATATCTTTCAATCTTGTCACCATTAATCTCCATCGAGTGATTTTAATCTCACCTTCTTCCGCCCTATCTCTCTATAAATTTTTCCATGATAAGGTAGCATTTCCTTTCAACTTATCTTGTGCTAACCTCACTCTAAGAGGATCTCCAATATCGTCCAGCTCAAAGTAGTCTTCTAATTAACCAATCCAATCAATCAAGTCTTTGGGGATCAATGTACCTAGAAAATTAGAAACTTCCATCCTATGACTTGTATTCAATCGAGCCATAGATCTTTCCAATCGATCAGCTCTATCATCTCTACTATATCTAGCACCTTCAGTAGTAGCTTCAAATATTTGGTAGCTTCCTCATAGCTATCCTTTGTTCCAGGGTTCCTCTAAAAACCAGTAATATCCCTCACGATTTCAGCTACCATCTCATTGTTCCTTTCCGCTATCTCAAATCTAAACCTTTCTGTCACTTTTGATTCCACCTTATTAGAGAGATTTGCAATCACCCTAGGGTCCAATCTTCTTAAAGGTGTCTTCTAAGATCTTCAAAAACCCTTTCCAAAAAATACCAACTGACCATCTTGTGACAACCTTTGAACTATCTACAAGTCAAATCGCAACCTGCCACCTCACAAAAATAGTTAGACAGGTTTCATAAGTCTAAGAAAATAGATCTATAACCTTCACTTGGACCAACCAGATCAACCTCAGAGGATCCAATAATGGACTATCCAAACTTGTAGCCAACAACAAGACAACAACGAAAACCAAATACAACATAGATATAAAAACTTATATCAACTTATATTATCTCTGGAACTCAATTACATGCAACATGTTAGGTTGTAAGGTCTTCCTAGTTATGGATAATACATCAACAAATTCAACAAGATCTCACACCATCCAACTTCACCAGCCTACCCTATAGCTAAGTGGAAGAAACCAGATCTAAACTTATGCTCACAAGCCACCAAGCAATCTTACAAGTTTATTTCTTACTCCTTTACTACTGTCTGCTATCAACTTTCCATTTTCTCCCTTTCCCCCTAAAATTCTACCTACATACTTCTTTTATACAACACAGCCACAAATCAGCTTCACAAACAAATATTAAATGACAATTGACCTAATACAATCCATGATGAATCATATTAAATGACCAAGTCAGTTGCAAACAAACAATAAATACATAGAAGAAAGCACTAAATCAGATCATATTTAGGTCCACCCAAGATCAAATACATCAAATCCACACGCCTTAGAACTCTGCATGATCCCAATGACCCCCTCAAATCATGGATGCAATATCCAATGTTCACCTAATCGATAAAAGTCAGTCGGTGAAATCGTCAACTGAGACCCCCAAGTCGGTACCAAGCACAAAGAAAGCCACCGATTCCATTCGGTGAATCAACACTACCAACAGACACTAAGTCCATTCGGTGAAGCAAAACACTCCTTCCACCGAGAACGTAGCACCAAAATGACCAAGAACAACCAAAATCCATCAAGATCTGTCAACTCACCTACCAAGCACCAAACCAAACTTAAACATATTTTTGCTCGACACGGGATTGCCAACTTCCGTAGGATGCTCCTACATCATGGATGCATTATGGTGATTCATGAAAGACAATAGTGATTTCATGAGTATAATTTAAGGTGATAAATTAGAATTTTTATATTAGGCATGACCTATTCAAATATTTCTATATATAAAATTCTACATATAATGTTGAGATAATATGATATAGAAAATATAATACTAGTGTTTCTTCTAATATTGTGAGGCAGTGGATTTGTTGGGAGTGAACTTGGTTTTCCTATAGAAGAGTTTAGATTGGCTCAAATATGTTGTTTGAACATCATTATAAAATGAGGAGGCATGTTTAAGTTAGTGATTACTATCAAAATTCCCTTATTTTCCTTTTCATAGAAATCTCTAAAAATCATTGTAGAGCATATTATTTTATTGTTACAGTTGATTAGTACAAGGTATTAAATGAAGGAAAATATTAAATTCATGTTTATATGTTGTAACAATTTGAAGAAATATCAGTGATTCTATAAGAATGTTGCATGATTAGATGTAATTGAATGTTTATGTAAGGAACTAACATTTAGAAGAGTGTGCACAATTAATGTTGGGTTCATTTAATATTTGACTCTTTTATCATAGATATGTGCCACTGGTCCTTATTGTTTATACGTTAGTAAGAAAAAACTTATGAAAACCAAGTCATTTTCCTTCATTTTCTTCCTGTGAATGTATGCTTGCAGTTAATCCCCACCTCTCAACTGAATTCATCAACGTGTTCATAATAGAGGGAATTCTTATATGAGCCAACTTCTATTCTTTTTTGACTTGTTTACCTAGTTAAATCTCTTTAGGTGTTATGCTTCAAGGGTTAACATTTGTTGGTTGACCAACACCCTTTGTTCAAGTTTATATTGTCTCTCAGTTTCCCTTGTTATGGTCAATTATTTCATTTGTTATATCTTGCAGAAATGTATTTCCTAAGTCCTTATTCCTTAAGTATTTCCCCCTAGCATGACAACTTAACCCATTTATCAATGCATGTTCATAATTTGTTGGTTAAAAGTTTGTGGGTCCCACAGCGTGGCATTATGTAAGTTTTCTCATATCTCCCCGCATTACCAAATTGCATTGTGTCTTTTGAGCTGGCAAAAAATGGTGTGCTGAGAGATTCCTTTAGTCTCATTGTGTTACCAAGTGATTTATTTATGCTTAGGAGTTCGTTGTGAGATGGCACATTGGCACGATGGGATTTAATTTCTCCTTCACCGTGTCATCAAGCAGTGACATGTACAAAAATTCAAATGAAAGGTGGGTCTATTTTAGTTAACTGAGATGAAGTGAAAAAATGTTTATTGATCTCGGTGGAAGGATTTTGAATCTTGCCAAGTGTCATTGATTTTTTTGTATTGACGGCTATGATTTAAACTCGATTTGTTGACCATTCCAACTTTAATTACTTACACATGTCATTTTAATGGCGCAAAAATCATGCTTGAAAGTTGAGAAGAATTAAAAATAGAGAAATAATTGTGTGATTTCAAGAAACTTTTTTAGCATCCAACGCGGCGGTCTAACCCTAAAAATTGACAAACAGTGAGTTAACCCTTGGTTTAACTCACTACAAATTTCTTAAAGATGTGAGGTAATAGTGAGTCCACCTCTTCTCTCCATGGCCTCCTTTGGATCCCCTAATACACAAAAATGATAATAGATAATTAGAGAGATATATAAAGAGAGAGCAGTAGGGAGAGAGAAAATGAATGGGAGAAATAGTGGTATAAAAAATAAGAGATAAATGTAATGGGAGTGATTTATCCTAAATGTTTATTTTATAGAGTTTTAAATTTATTAAATTGATGTTAGTTAATAATTTTTATTAAAATATTATCCTTTCACTTATTATTATATCAAATTAGGAGGTTTAATCTAGAGATTAGAAATCTAAGTTTATAACATAGATTAAAAAAAAAAGTTCTCACGTGATTTTTAAATTTTGAATTACAACGTTGGTAAAAATAAAATTTCTTAGTAGGAAATAGAAAGCATATAGCACTTTTAAGAGCTTCATATTTCTGGTAATCATTTTCTTTGTTAAGTGGTGAATGTAGATAGATGGGTCGTGGGAGAGGGAGGAATTGCGGGAGGGAGAGATAGACGCAAGGGAGATGGAGAGAAATTATGAGAAAGGGAAAGAGATATGTAGAGAGGTATATGAGATTCTAGTAAATGTAGGGGTGGAGAGAGAGAGAGAGAGAGAGAGAGAGAGAGAGAGAGAGAGAGAGAGAGAGAGAGAGAGAGAGAGAGATTAAAATGTAAATAGATAGAGTAGAGATAGAGAAAATAAGATAAATAAATATTTGTTTAGAGAATTAGAGAGATTTAGAAAAATAGAGCAACATAGTGAGAGGGAGATAAATTGGAGAAATAGTGCTATAAAATAGGAGAGATAAATATAGTGATAATTATAGAGGGAAAAGAGAGAGAGAGAGAGAGAGATGTAAGGACAGGCAAGGACATAGAATGAAATCAAATTCTAACCCTTTTAAAACATAACCTTAAACCTAATTAAACCCTATCCTTAATCCATAAGCTTAAATAAATACCAACCTTAGATTTGAACCTAATGTAACTCTAACCTTTAAACAAATTATTAATCTTCAAACTAAAAATAAATCAAATTGAACCTTACACCTAATATTACATAATACTAAATTGACAAACCCAACCAAATTAAACCCTACCCATAACACTAAAAAACTCAAAACTTAGTTCCCTAACAATAAACAAAAATTTAAACCCTAAAACTTAACAAAATTGAAATATGATCGTAACCCTAAAGCAATTTTAACCCTAATCATAAAACTAATTTAACATAAAACCAAATTATACACTTACTCTAAACCAAATTTTACCCTAACCTTAAGAATAAAGAAAATTGAATCCTAATACTAAGAGTATTTGAACACTAAATAAAATTGAACCCTAACCCTAAACCTAGTCAAACACTATAAGAAACTAAACCTACCAATTATCAAATTTGTGTATTTCTTTTAATCCAACCAAATCAAGAGGACATAGAATCAAATCAAATATTAACTGTTTTAAAACATAAAATTAAAAATTATGAAACCCAAACTTCACTCCATAAGCTTAAATAAATACCAATCTCAATTTTCAACCTAATGTAATTATAATCCTTAAACAAAAAAATTGATCTTAAAACTAAAAATAAACCAAATTGAATCCTAAACCTGATAGTATAAAAAGGTAAACCCAAGCCCCAAAAAAAATTAAACCCTACCCCCAACACTTAAAAACTTAAAACTTAGTTCCCTAACAATACATAAAATAAACCCTAAACCTAAACCAAATTGAATTGTAATCATAACCCTAAAGCAAGTTGAACCCTAATCATAAAAATAATTGAACATAAAACCAAATTAAACACTAACCCTAACCCAAATTTTACACTAACCTTAACAATAAAGTAAATTGAACCATAACACTAAGAGTATTTGAACACTCAAGAAAATTGAACCCTAAGCCTAATAAAAAACTATAAGAAACTACACCTATCAATTATCAAATTTGTGTTTTTCTTTCAATCCAACCAAATCAATAGGACATAGAATCAAATAAATCCTAACCCTTTTAAAACATAACCTTAAACATTATTAAACCCAAAGCTCACTCTATAAGCTCAAATAAGTACCAACCTTAACTTTGAACCTGATGTAATTATAATCTTTCAACAAAAATATTAATCCTAAAACTAAAACTAAACCAAATTGAATCTTAAACCTAATAGTAGACAAATCTAAATTCAACCCCCCCCCCCCCCCCCCCCCAATTTAAAGAGGGATATATGTATGGAGAATTTGTGTAGGAGAGTAGGTGAAATAAGAGATATATAGATAGAGGTAGAAGTGGAGATGGGAAGATAGAGATAGAGGGATATGCTTATATATGTATGAGGGAGAGAAATAAATAGAGAGATAGAGAATAGATAAATATAGAGAGAGCCATGGAGAGAGATAAACAATGGAAAGAGAAGAGGGAGAGATAGATAGAGATATAGATAATGAGATAGAGTGATAGATATATAGAAGTATAAAGAGATACATATATAGAGGGGGGAGAGGGATGGATAGATATTAAAATAAACAAAGGGAAAGAGAGATATAAATATATTTGAAGAAAATGAGAAAATGAGGTAAATGTCAAAATTTAGGTAAGGGGATATAGAGGAAGTGTGGGAGGGGGAGATATAGAGAAGAGATATAGGGAGGGAGGAAGAGAAAGGGAAAGAAATATAGGTAGAGGGTAGAGGAGAGTAGATGGGGGGAATAGAGGGAGAGAGATAGCTAGAGGAGGAAAGAAGAGAGGGGATGAAGGGAGGGAGAGAGAAGATTGAGAAGAGTCAGAGAGATATAGGTAGGAGGGTAGGAGAGAAGATAAATAGAAGTTATTCCCTAAATAAAATTGAACATTAACCATAAACCTAAACCAAATTGTACCCTACTCCTAACACAAACCATATTGAACCCTAACCCTAAACCATCTCAATCCTTCATCCTAAAACCAAATTTAATATTTTCCCTTACTCTAACTGAACATTTAAACCAACTTTGAATTCTACCACTAACTCTCCTTCTATACATATTCTTATTTACCTAACACTAAACTAAATTAAACATTAAACCTAAATTTAATTTAATTGTAACACTAACTCTAAACAAAAACACAAATTTTAAGCATAGACGTAAAGCTAATTCAATAGTACACCAACTTAAACCATTACCCCAATCCTAGACAAGATTGAACCCTAAGTCTAATGTAAAAAGATATTGAGTCCTAGCCCTTACAATAAACAAAATTAAACCAAAACCCTAAATCTAATTGAACATTAAATCAAATTGGACCCTAATCATAAAATGAAATATTGTAACACTAACAATAAACAAAAATAAAGCCCTGATTAAATATGATTAAGTATTAAACCTTATTTTAACCTCTAACTCTAACCCTAGTCCTATCAGTAAACCAAATTTAACCTTAACCATTCAAACCTTAATAAATTTAATGCTAAACCTACACTATATTAAATCCATACATTAAAGAAAATTGAAACCCAACACTAAACTAAATTTAACCCTAAACCTAAACCTAATTATATCCTAAACCAACTAAAACCATAAATCTAAACTAAATTAAACTCAAATCCTAAACAAAATTGAACCTTGACTATGAAACCACTAAATAGAATGCTAACTGAAAACCTAATTTAATATTAAACGAAATCAAATCCTAATACTAAACCAAATTATACCTTATAGTTATAACTAAACCAAACTGAACCTTGATTGTAAACCAAATTGAATGCTAATTGTAATGATAAAATAAACTGAATTGTAACCCTAAACATAATTGAATGTTAAACAAAATCCAAACCTATCCCTAATATTAAACCAAGTTGAGATCTATAATAAAGGGAACTCCAACCATACACAAGATTTAAAGAAAAACAATAAAAAATCAAAATCAATTTATAATTCTAAAACAAACTAGAGCTCAAATGTTATGATAACAATATGACCACAAATTTAAATCAAAATTAGGCATCAAATTAGGTTCTCTTTACGCCGTCTTTGGTGCCCCAAATAGGGTAAATTTAAGGTTTAAACTGATGCAAAATTAGGTGCCATTAACACCGACATTAACATTCCAAACATATTACATTTATAGGTCAAAGTCGACGATAAAGTTGATGTTAACCACTGCGTCGCTAAACATGACAAACCACTGTGATGTTAAACATTTCATATTTTTAAATCCCAAATAATTTCATTAGATTCACTATAGCGCCTACTAATGAATATAAATAAATAAAAATTCCTGTCTCCGTTAAAATTATTGCCATATGTCACTCCGATTTTTTGTTTCAGTTGTTTTCGTTTGTTAGGTTGGTATTGTTGATCGTTTAGCTTGTATTTTGGATGCCTGAGTTTATTTTGTTTCCATACAAAGCATAGGATAGACATTATTTACTATGTTTGGTTTCCCGGTCAAAATTTTTTGCGAGATAGAGAGTAGAGAATAGATGGATATTTAATAGAACCCCTAGTTTTTCTTTAAACTTGAAAATAAGGTATGTATTTTTCCTTTTGGTTCAATTTGAATCCATATAAATATATTTAGATAAAAAATTTACTAATAGATTTTTACAAAAGGGATGCCACCTAGTAGAGAATGGTCAGAATTCAATTGATTTGGGTTATTTGGTGGTCTTAGTTTTGCGTTATTCATTCCATAATAGGGTTTAAAATCTCCGGAGATATCTCGTAGGCATTTAAATCAAGAAAGTGAGCCATTCAAGGTAAATCTTTCTCATTAATCACCCATTTATTTTAAATCAACCATTAATTAGGGTTTGAACTCTTAGGAGATATTTCATAATGTTGACCAATAGAGGGAAGGGAGGAGACTTTGGCCACAATAAGGTAATACATCATCAATTTATAGATTTTTAAATGTTTCCAGTATTTATTTGATATATATATGAGACTAACAAACAAATAGGCATTGACTTCCATTTTGGGGGAAGAGGCAGTGAACAAAATGGATGACATAGATTTGATAATGCTTTCCAGATACATAGAAAAATGATCTAGTAAAGACCCTAAAACATTGCAACCAAATCAAGTGTGTCAAAGGGAATCAATTGATTCCCCAAAAACTCCTAGATTGAGCATAAGATATAGGAGGAATTCAATAACAATAAACTCTAAGAATGTGGAAAAGGGAACAAATACTTCCAATGTCCTAGCCACTCTTTGGACACATACTTCTTCCAGCATGCCATGTATTTCATCTTGCATTGGTAGATACAATACCAAGATATAATACGAAGTGGTTTTAGGGGAAGTCTGAATGGAAGATGCTAGAAAAAAATTTATGAATAGGTTTAAGGAAATATGCCTTCAATAATTCAAAGACCATATACATTTGAAATTATCAAATATGCTCACACACTGGAAAAGAGAAGTTATCTAGGACATGGAAACTGAATTTGGCACAGTTTTGTTTGTAAACAATATAAAGCTACGAATGTCTCAAAACTGTAAGTGATTTGGTGCATCCAAACAAAGAAGATAATAAAAACTCCCTCCCAAGCCAAGGGTGAAAAAATCCAATTCATGTAAGTGTGAAAGTATAAAAAGATCTTGTAAAAGCATATGAGAAGTATGTGGCACAGAGGAAGTCACATTTGGAGAGTAAGCAGGTATCTGAATTTTATCATAATATTATACCTAATTTATTAAACAATTCTTTAATTTTAATTGTGCATAGTTAAATTGAATTAGTATATATGTTTGAGGATAAGGCCTCTAAGGCTAGGCTTGTCAAACTTCATGCCACACATCACAGTGGCCAGAAAGTTTTACAACCCTTGATCTATACATTTGTAAGTTTCTCTAATATGTTAAATGATATTTGTTTATTTCCTAGGAAAAATTGAATGATTGCATATTAATTAGTTTAACTAGTCCATGTGCCATGTTTTGACAAGAGGAGAAATATGGCCAAATCCAATGCAATTTGCAAAGGAAATGTTACAAAGAAAAATTGGACCGATTTTGTCATTCTGATGGAGAATGAGGTATCAATAGTTGAATTTCAATAATTTAGTTGGATATGGTTGTGTTAATATGTAAATTTGCATTTCTTATGTTGAATTTTTTATTGATACATAGGATGAGTTCTAAAGTGCTTCTATATTGGCCCTAGATCCCACTTAATTGTCATACCTTGCAGCCTTGTAGTATTCCACTTGATGTGTTGAGTGCTTAATTTACTTCTTATTCCCTTCCATTTATGATATAGAGTAATTATTCAGAATACAAGGACATAATAACAAACTCAACAAAGTCTCAAAGGTGACTTCTCAAATTGGCTTGTCTCATTGTTCCCATTAGACATCCCGACAAAGGCTCCTAAAGCCAATCTTGTATCTGACATGAAATGATTCTCCTCAAAATATTACTATTCTCTTAAGAACTTCTTTTTATCCCCATCAACCCAATCAAAGACCCTACAAGGCTACTTGACAATTTTTACTCACACTTCTTGTATACATGGCAACTAGACCTACTATCCCTATCTGACTGGTTTTTTGGATTTAATTATTCAACCCCTAACCTTATTCACAAAAAATGACACTTTGGAATACCCATTTTAGAGTTACATGACATATACAAAAACTCTCATATGTTGTTTTGGGTACCAAAGGCAAAATAGGTCTACAACCAATTTTGGGGGCACAATTAGCCCTATTTTCTAAACAAGGTACTTGAAAACCCTTGAAAATTCCTTGAAAAATACCCAAAAAATGTCATTGAACACAAAAACAAATATTTCATAGGTTTTAGGCACCTAAATCCTTCAAATTTGTCTTAGAATCAAAATTTTCATTCCTAGTCACACAAATGAGCTTGTCACATAGAAAACGCCAGGCCTAGGGCTTCCATTCTCTCTCTCCCAAGTCCACCTTTTCCTCTTTGGCTAGATTAATATTCAAAGTGACCCTAAGCACTAACATTCCACCAGGTTTTAGATTTCTCCTAAGGTGGAATGGAGTCTTACAAGCATTTTAACGTTCAAACCCTAGTTGGTGAGAGTTTCAGGCCCACCTTAAAAAAAATGGAAATAACTCCTTCAAAATTTAATGAAAAGTATTCAGACCAATTTCATATAAAACTATATTCTCCCCTCTTTCCATCAGCATGAGTTGTAGGGCATGAAATTACAATACATGTTTGTCTAATTCTCTGAAAGTCAAAAAGTTATAAATTAGGGAAACAAAGAAACATTTGTATTCAACTTCTTAAAATCTTAGAAACTACATGTGTTTCAACCGTAAGAGGCATTATAAACATCAATTATCCCATCCTAAATGGTCCGCAACTTATTTTTTGATGGGTGACCATTAGAATTTTAAAATAACTCAGTACTTGATGCCTATCCCTAATACATGCCCAAATATAAAATATGATTCCAATTATATCACTTCCACTCATTTTGAACACACTTTGAGTGGTTTGACCATGTTTGAACCAATCGAGACCTTATAGGACCACATGAGTTACATGACATCAATTGCCTTACAAAATTATGTGAACTGATTGTAAATGGTCTTTAAGAACTTATGACCAACTACAGACCTTCAAATGTGGATAATTCATTCTAATGGCCAACTATATACCTTCAAATGTGGATAATTCTCAAATTTTATGCAGATGGGGATTTTATTTCATCACTTGAACAAGTCTCATTTCCTTTAACAAACACTGAGAACACATAAATTATATATCTCCTTTTCAGAATCCTAGAGGAGTGTTATACAAATACTTTTAAATGCATCCTCCACATTTTTCTAAGGAATGTGGAGATACAAGAACACAGAGAAATTAAACAAAAAAGACAATAACAAAAAGGAACAATCGATTTGATTAATATGATTTTAAATCTGAAAACCCTCTAGGGCTCTCAATAGTCTAGTGCCCAATCTCGAGCTATAGAGTGA
The DNA here is from genome assembly GCA_018584345.1 of Thuja plicata. Classification (NCBI taxonomy): domain Eukaryota; kingdom Viridiplantae; phylum Streptophyta; class Pinopsida; order Cupressales; family Cupressaceae; genus Thuja; species Thuja plicata. The sequence continues at coordinate 6,299,933 of MU226880.1, read as the reverse complement.
AAGTAAAGCCATGAAAAAAATCTTATGAATAGATGAAACTTAACCAATGGGTTTTGAATATATTAATGCTTAACATTAACAAGCCCACTCATGTTATCATAAAGTTCTAATTCAACAATCCATTTCATATACTAAAGATCATTTTTTCTGCACAAATAAATTTAACTCTCCTTTAGAGAAACCCATGAACCAATAACACACCCACAAGAAAATTGCAGAGACAAAGTCAAACATCTTTAATGTATTGAGTTCATATGATTTAAAGTGTACAAAGATAGAGACAAATTTATAACATTAGCATTTATAATTTCACAAACCGGTTATTACTGCTCATGAAATTACACTATCTTAGAATTAGATTCACCTTCAACAACCTAAAACTAAACATTATCCTAGTTACAAGATAAAGAGAATTTTTGGAGCCATAACCCCCTTTTTTATGGCCTTTGAATTCCTTTTATATTTAAGGAATGCATCAAGATTTAGGCCACTAACATGATTTGATTCTACCACCATTAATCTGTTACAGGCGATAATATCCCAACAGAGTTTGTTACCACCCGTCTTGTCCTAAATTAAAATTGCTTGGCTGATATACAAGGAAGCTATGGTGACAAAGCTAGTGCTTTAAGAAAACCAACTAGGCAAGCAATGTGTACCAATATTGACTATCGGTAGTCATTGAAACTAAAAATGGTAGAATGAAAGATTCTCACAAGCTTCCCCATTAAGATTAAACTTTGACATTTCTTCCCATGGAAAAATAGGCAAATCTAGTGCCTTAGCTTCTGTCCTTGCACCCATCGCCCAATCAGTATCACCCTAATTCAAGACAATCAGAGTGGTAGCCTCAGAGATTGGAATAATTGGAAAACTACAGAAAAATCATGTAGCTAAAATGAAGCATTCTAATACCCCAGTAGCAACCAACAACCCTTCTAATATCACCGCAACTACAATATTAACATCATGTCGCTTCATTTTCCAATCTTTGTATGTTTTCTGTAATTAAATTTTCTTAAACCATTCCTTCCTATACCATAAAACACTTATCTTGTCTATGAATTCCATCCTCAACCTCCTCAATTAAAGGAAAATTATCCCATTAAAATATTCAAACCAGGAAGCACCATTTATAGCCTTACCACCTCAGAAATACAGTTCACATTCCTCAAAATGTTGAATCATGACAACCATTTACTGAAGTTGCATAATTTTACTCATATACTTGTGTTGACAACACAATATACATAAAATAGATTAGGAAATATCTCTCTTTTGATTTCAAGTACTTAATTTGGAAACATTGAGATCTCTACCATTGGTTTTCTTCTTGATAGCATCACATCCACTAGGATACTCATAAAGTTCTATCTGTGAAACAAATAATTTCCGCTCACATTGATTACTCAAGCTCTAAAAATAGTAGGTTAGATATCACCCTTAACATCTAATCATCACTTTCACTCGTTCTTCATCACCAAATACTTCACATGAACCACAATAATCCTTGTGGATGTTAAGATTATCTATCTATCTATCAACAAGGATAATTTAGGTATGTGCATGGCACTTTTTGTGTATTCATTACTTTATATGAATTTATTAAATAACTCTAATATTCATATATCACATAGAATATATTTTTATAATGCTTTGACACAATTTCATTTATGGTGCAACCAGAATACACCACGATATAGTGTAAAAAAATTAACACTATATGTGGGTGCATTTTAGTTGCCCCATAGCCATGGATGCATGGATACATGCTACCGTATAGGTAGGGGGAGTGTGTGTACCCATGTGTCATATATGTGTCACTATGCAAACCTATTTTCTATGTGCCAACATGCCAAATTTTTAAAATCTGAAATCCCTCTTTAATGAATGAATGAATGATTTTAATGATGTCCACGAGACCAATAGTATAAGGGACCAAAAATCCCACATAATTAAGAAATTGTCATATCCCTTTAATGCATTCCTTATCATTTAATAATTTGTCATAAATACCACTAAAGGGGGTAAATTCAAGCACTAATACATTTGGGGTGAAATTGCGACGGGGGCCAAATGTTAAGTGTTTTTGGCTTTTTTTTTCAATTATAACCCGACAACATCGCAATTGCGACGTTAACGGGATATAAGGCAAAAAAAAGAGAAAACGTTGTCATTGTTCAATTGCACCGAGAGGGGTTTTTGCATCTCTGCGGCGAAATAAATTTTCCATTGATAGCGACTGCATTGGAATCCAAACGGCTGAGAGAGGTATGATTTTAAACTTCACTTTGTCATGATCTCCGCAAGCTGAAAATGAAACGCTTCAAAAACTCTTCATTGATCTCTCATTTGAGAATTCAAGCGTTGTGGAATGATTTGTGGGAATAGTTGTCAACCTGCCCTCCAGACAGCTGTGTTCCTCTGTCTCCACACTTGGTCTCATACCCATCATTCAAGTTCCTGCAATATATTTACAAGGAACCTCCTTGATACGGAAACAAGTGCCCTGGGGTCACGAAACACATTTCCACGAAACAAAGATATTTATTGCTAATTTAGGAAGCGCCAACCATGAGAACAGTCATACATGCTTCTTTGGCAATTTGAATTCTGATTTGTGTTTCCAATGTCTGATCTACATTACATCTACAGAGAGGAGGGGGGTTAAAATAGTTTGTTTGGTCATTGTAAGCTCCTACCACAGTCATATAGCCTTAAACTAGTCCATGCGAGATG